>APFE030055630.1:0-32708 GCA_000404065.3 Pinus taeda | reverse complement strand
AAAAGTGTCAAAACATAACATTAGAAAAATGGGTTTTTGAGGAAGCAAAAATTTAACCCATCACTTCCAAGGCTATATATACAAGTTTTCATCAAAATCAAAGTCATTGTGCTAATCCAAGCCTTAGAGAAATGTTGCAAAGGGTTTGAGTGTGCATCATGCGTGTTTGAGTGAGTTGGAGGTAGTTTCAAGGAGCGCGGCGCATATACTCAGGGGCGCGGTGCACATAGAGGGTGCAACGCACACAGAGGGCACAGCACACACAGAGCCGACCCTCAATTCAAGTTTTCAACTGGCACAGTGCACACCCAGGGAACAATGCACTGGGTTTTGCGCGTGGTGCAGACAAACCAAGGGCCAAAATAGTGCCAAATCACCTCAAAATTTTTGTGAAGCCCATCAAAGTGAAAGGTAGGCTCTATGACATGACTTTTTCATCAAATTTTATAAATGATATGGTGGTTTATAGCGATGTTTGAATGCAACCAAATTCATAAAATCAAACACAAGAAAACACTAAAAACCATGATGGCTAGGGTTTCCAAAATGTGGTGTTAGTGCCAAGGTTCCATTTCACCCATAATTTTCCCCTCACCTACCATTTTTTCCTATCCTCCCTTTCTCATTTTTCCTATTATCCCTACCCTAAAATACTACCAAACCCTCTCCCCTATCCCTCCACTCTTTGTTCAACATAACACCCCAACCTGTACCTTGCAAACCCCAACACCTCTACCCTATCAAAATACCCCACCCTCCATTATATCCCTAAACAAACTTCTCCCTATAACCCCTATTCCCATCATATTACTCCCTTCCTAATACTCCCTGTTTCATTGTTCCCCTTGGTGACAGATATCACAAAGGCACCCAGCCTCACACCATCATCAAAGGGCAGCCTAAGCACAGTACAGACAACAGTCATGACATCACAACATTCGTCAGAGTATGAGATGGAGACACAAAGTGACTCATCCTTGGAAGAGCAGGCTCTGAGGAGACATCACAAGAGTGGCAAACATGTTAGGGATGAGCCCACTACCTTCACTGAATTACAAGCATGCCCTCTTGCCATGTCATGTTTCCAGCACCTAGCATGTTTTGAATTTTATCAAAGGGTGGCAAATGTTAGAGTTAATCGTGAGTTGGCCTGTCTATTTGTGCTTCACCTACATGGAGGTCAGTCTATCTTGGCCGGGGTCACCTTCAAATTGACACCTGAAACTATATCAGTGGCAACAGGTATACCAAATGTTGGAGAATAGTGGCATAAGAAGAAGAAGGTGGATAGGCAACACTATGAGCCTTACATGAAGGCCAAATTCTTGAGTTAGCTCACAAGAGTGTTTCCATTCAGATACTTGAAATATGAGTATGCTCCACTCATGAAATTGAACATGAAATACTTCAGTTGTGAGGGGAGGTTCTCTTGACTATATGCCTATCACATCAGGTTGCTCATGCACTTTACTAGGGTGAGGATGATGAACCTCCCTATTTGAATATGCAAGAACATAGAGAGGATGAACACCTTCATGATGCATAAGACCCCTCAGCAGCAGCTTAATAGTGTGTATCACTTTGCTCTTATCCGAATTTTGGTAGATCACCAGTTGGGATTGCAGGCCATTGCTTGGGAAGACTTCATCTCCCATGACTTCTTCAGCACATCACAAGTACTATCAGAGCTAGAGCAGAAGATGGGTGGTCTTTCTCATCAGTATGAGCACCATGAGACCACTACCATGCTAGTTTTTGTTACATATCAGAGAGGCAGTAGGCACTTGTTTGCAGCAGCAAAGCGAGTGTTATCTCCACCCAGGGTGGAATGGGCCTCGCTTCCGGCATCAACGACATAGGTACAGGACAAGGGAAAGAGGCCCGTGCATGATGAGGGGCCATCAGGTGAACAGGAGGCCAATTTCATCCTCATTCAGGATGATGATGCAGAGGTGGAGAATGCCTGACTTAAGATGACTATTTAGGAGCAAAACACGGAGATCCAAGACTTGTCGCTCAATGTGGAGAGGGCCAGATGGATCATCAAGTATCTAGAGCAAAGGGACAAGTAGCTTGAGGACCATCATGTGATCATGGAGCTAGAAAGCATCCGTTAAAATCGACAAGCTGCCCAACAAAGAAGGATCGAGCTCACTACCTTGGAGCAAGAGATCAACAATGACTGTGAGTCATGACTAGAGCGGATCAATATCCACCTGGAGAGACTGTTGGAGAAGGCCAATAGAGACAAAACCATACTGAGGATGATGGCTTGTCATTACAGGGCACGGAACATGAGTGCAAAGGCCCGGATAAGGAGCTTGAAGGCTAAATTGAGCAGAGCAACAAAAGAGGAAAAAGAGGAAAAAGAGCAAGATCAGCTTCAAATCTTGGCTAAAGCTTCTGTGGCCCAGCACAGTGCCTCTTAGAGAACCTCCAACCCAAATTTCAATAAATTTGGGACAATTTTGGTCACATGGAAATTTTTTGGTCACAAACACAGGGTTTTTCTCACTGTGCGCCGCGCCACTGGCGTGACGCGTAGGATTGGGAGCTCCAAATGACAAACGGCTTGCATTTTTGATTCAGCATGAAAAATCACGACTATTGGCACTCGAGCAAGAAATTTGGGCATGATTTGAGTCTCCAGGAGGTCAAAAACACCCAAAAAATGGCCTCACTGCCCCTATTTTGACACACAGGAAGCAGTCTTGGGCGAATGAAGATTTGGAGGGCAAAATGAGCACCAAATTCAAAAATTCCACTTGGGTTGGAAAGTAGACAAGACAATATTTCCAACAAGTACACTTGGGCACATTTTGGACTCCTGCAAGTGCCTCAAAACTGGCCCCAAAGTGGCGCAATGGATATAGAAAATGGCGCGGTGCATATAGGAAAAAAGGCCCAATTTACCTCTATTTCGCGAAATTTCGATTCGCAACTTTTAATATGTGGGCCCTCTCATTTACACTTCACTTTTTCGGCACCAAGGGTAGAATTTAAAGTATTTTCACTCCAGATGGGCTTCTATCCAAGTGGCAAAGGAAGGCAAATAGTCACCTAAGCCATTTGTCATGTTTGTGACGCTACACCTGTAGCTAATGTTTAGCTCTCCACCTTCATTTTGTAACGATTTGAGTAACTCCCCAACCCTTGGGCGTTCTATCTCTTCATGGCACATTCTATATATTGTATGCAAACTATTTGCAAAGGGTTGGTTGGCTTGTAACTTCTTGGAGACTGTGGGAAAGAAACTCTGTTTCTTCCATTGTATATTTTTACAGAGGATTAATGAAAGGTAGTGGCTCTGTTTCATGAGATTCATGTGGTTGTGAGTGTAGAAAATGTGTCTCTTATGTTTCATATGTATCTTGTTATGTTTCATAGTTCATTTCATATTCATTTCAGTGAAATTTTCTAAGTTAGATAAGGTAGAATTCAATTTTATTGCTCTGCCTGTGGGAAAATTTCATGTTCAATGTTCTTTCTTCTGTTGAAAAGGATTCATGTACTAATGCCCTTTTCACTCTCCTAAGCAATCTCTCCATTCCGCGATGTTTGAAACTAAATTTCTGGACTCTCCGCCTATCTTGCCTCATGAAGTAATCTGTGCCTTTGTATTAAATTCTCTGTTCATTGTCGTCCATTGGTCCCATACCATCCCAGAAACACAGTCATTCATAAGAATTGTTTCTTGTATCCATATTCACTTACTAGCCTAAGATAAATATTTCACAGTAAGTCATCTCAGACCATTTCATTTATTTATTCACTGAGTGTGACTCGGAGAGATCTCTCTCCTGTTCTGGTAGGGCTAGCTACCAGACTGAGCGTGGTTTGTGGTTACTTTGAATTTTGCCTTCATTCAGCCTAAGGTAGATTTAGGTGCTAACAAGGGGAAGCAATACTTCCAAATACCCTGACATATGTAAAAAGTTCTTCTCCAAACCATCTTGTGACAAGGAGTATATCGACCTCCGCTTCGGGAGAAAATCTTGAAGCATCTTTATCATACAACATTTTGTATAGAGGTAACATGATTCTATGACAAGTCTTGTAGAAATACGGAGTGAAATTGGAATCCCACAATTCTTTGTGATAAATATGAATGGGTAAGGGATCTTGAGTCATCCATTTCCAACCCATTAGAGGAAACTTGGAAATATAACAGATTGCATCCATCACATATGCATATATGTAGAAAGGGGGATAAATTCTCTGAGAAATAGTTCTTTTAGACCGGTAATTCAAAATGGCTATGGCTAAGTTGTCACACAATATTTTAGCCCAATCCACAATAGTAGCATTAATGGCGGCATCCAATAATGGTAGCCATTCAGATGAAAATTTGTTAATGTATGGCTTCCCAAACAGTCTACAAAGCATAACAGCAGCAAAGCAATACAGGGAAGTGAGAGAACCAGTACTATACATACCATGCTTATCCTTTTTTAGTGGTTCATCCCTTCTTGACCAATCCTTGGTGCATTATGCGAAATCTTCATTTTCTTTTGCGAACTTCTCCATGAATTTTTTGTTATAAGTCGCATATGGCTCTGGTAGATGATACATGAGCCTCAAATCTTGTGGGGTGAATGAGCCAATGAGTCCTTGACCCTGAGTCTTAAATTGTGTGTTTGTGATGTCAGCGCTATCTGTGGAGCGATAAAAAGGTGTCTTTTTAACTCCTAATTACCTTCACATTAATTGTCAACCCAAGGACGACTTTTTATTCCAAGAGTGTACTCAGTCTGAGGTGGCTATTTACTCAAGAGTAATTTTATGAAAGATGTAGTACAGTGCTCGAAATACAAGAGTAAACGGATGCTCAAAATGAGATCTACTTACGTCAAAAGACCTTGAAGCCTAAATCATTCATTCGGAAAAATAAGCAATGTATCAGTCAAGGGTCCAGTAACAATAACTCATCCCTTTGGAAACTGATGTAACCAAAAGTAATCAAGGAACAGATCATCAATCTAGGGACTAGACAGCAAATGCCAATGCCCCCTACAGTTTCAGATTGTTCTTCACACCAAAGCAAAGATAATGCGAATAACAGGAAATGGAACAACAGCTAGGAAATGTAACAACAACTGAATTCAACAAGCAACAACACCTTAGTCTACAAGAATAAATGCAACAACCGTGTTCTACAGGAATTAGATAACAACCTCTACTCTAAGAATAAATCAGACGGAACACGGAAATAGAATGGCAATTAATTAGAAATGAAATATAGAACAACACTTAGAGCCTACGGTGCTGAAATAAATAATACACACAACATATAGAGATATTAAGAAAAACAGTAATGTGAGTCTGATACCGCAAGTATTAATCCTGGTTAGAAAGGGTAATGATTACAATTCATAATGGAACCACAATTTCAATTGAACATCAATCGTATGAAGTATAAACCATAGACAAATACAGTAATACCAGCTTAAGAAGGTTACAACTTGATTAATATGCAATTAAACAGCATTAGTGTTATGTAGAGCATAGCAATGTTACATTAACGACTTTAAAGGAATAGAAATACGTTATAAGATCAAAATGCACATTATGACTTTCTTGTTGCAGAGAACAA
Organism: Pinus taeda; assembly: GCA_000404065.3. Lineage (NCBI taxonomy): Eukaryota > Viridiplantae > Streptophyta > Pinopsida > Pinales > Pinaceae > Pinus > Pinus taeda. The sequence continues at coordinate 27,115 of APFE030055630.1, read as the reverse complement.
TATATGAAATATAACAGAGCTGCAATATAAGATAACAAAACAGACCAGATTACCGATTCAAGCTAATAATACAAACCATGCATAAACCAAAAAGATAATATATAGCAGCAGCAGTGTACTCCACTAGAGGCTGGGCCCTTAGCCGCCAACAGATGTTGCTGGGTTACTTCAGATGAATAGAATGAACAACAACCCTTTTATTTATTCATCATCAAACTATGAAATCATTACAATAGCAGGAGCTTGAGAATTACAATGGTAATGCAGCAATCTCCTTTTCCTCCTATTCTATCATGAATCCTTACTTCTAAATCTCTAATTCAAATCATAATTCAAGATCCTTAAGTCTCCATCTCTAAATTCATCATGCCTCTCCAAATTAATCATCCCCTTCTTTAATCTTCGTTCTCATTTAAATAGAGAGAGATCAGGGAGAAGTTACAACAAAGATAATTACATGATGATTTCTATTACAAAATTGGATTGATTCTAACCAATTGATCAACAAGAAAATATATTCTCATTCAACTTTTAACAAGAGCAAGGCGAATTTAGTCTTTGAAACTGAGATTTGGAGGACAGCTGCAACAACAAATTTGAGAAAAATATGCTCAAAGAACCTTGCATTTCTCTCAACACAAGTCAAATTTGGGCAAACCGTTCTTTACTGGAGTTAACTGGGTCCGTTTTGGACAAAACCCATGTTCTAGAGTTTCCTGATTTGTCTTCATTTGATCAGCATCTCAACCGCAAAACTATCACTCCTTATTCCAACGAATTTCTGAGCTGGCACTTTTAATGATCAAATCTTCAATCTGAAAATTACCTTGGAGGCTAAAAATGGTGAATAATGTTACAACCAATTTATTAAAACTATCATGGATAAAATCATGCATAATCATAAATTTATTAGAAATAAAGGAAGAAAAATAATATTCATCCATAAGAGCATAAATCATTTATAAAATGGATTTAAATGATAAATTGTAACAAATGATATAATAGAGAAGAGTAAAAATGGATGAAATAAGTGTTACAAAGTGGTCATATTCATGGCCAAACATACCCCCACACCGAATATATTGCATGTCCTCATGCAACAAAAAACTAAATATATTGCATGTCCTCATGCAACCCAAAGACAAAACCCATGTCTTAACTAAGCAATAAAAAATTTGTTCATCCCATTTCATGAAATGGATAGAACAAATGAATCCTTCCTTAATTAATGAATATTCAATTTTAGCAATTTTGATGAATGCATAACAATGAAGTTGTAGCAAAATATGATATAAGTGACAACAACCTTCATTAACCATTTTCCCAAAAACTATGAACCCGATTTTGTTGAAATATATTAATGCTTCTATGATCCAAAAATCAAATCGTTTTGATGCACGGATCATGAGATATAAACAAAATGGTTGTAGTTGAGAGTGCATGATTTTCGAAATTTTATGAACCAATTTAACTTGAAATTATCTGGGTTTGTGTATTTTAATGATACCTCTGTGTTTTCCGAAAATCACAAGAATTGAGTTCATAGTTTTAAAAATATTATGGAAATCAATTTCTACACTGAAATTGTATGCTTTAAATGAGAAAGAAAATAGAAAACATCCATAATTCATAGCAATTCCTCCCCCTCTCTAAAAAATTAGCATGCCCTCATGCGATGCTAGAAAACAAATAAAGGTAGTTGCTACTATCTGTTGAAGTCTATGCTTGGTGTAAAACAACATGGAATAAGGGAGGTGTTGAAAATGAATAAGAATAGCAATGGATGATAAAGAATATGAATGGCATGGTCATAAGAAAGAAATGAATGAAAGCAACACTCCCCCAAACTGAAAGATGATATGCCGTTGAAAAAGGGGAAGTGGGAAAGATGTGGAATGAAAGATGATAAATAATGCTCAAAATGAATTTCATTAAATTCTCCTAAATTCGTAATAAATCAGAAAATTATGCTATTTTACCTCAAGTTTTACCTCCAAAAGAAAAATGTGGAATGACATATATGTACTGCCATTTGTTGAAGCTGATGTAGGCAGAGTTGGTGCTGAAAGTGATACAAAAGGTGGAATCCAGGCAAGCACATCATTTCTGAAGAATTGTTCACGTTTGCGAGTTGCTCGAGCCTCTTCTATTGGTTGCAATAGTGTGGTCATGCTGCGAATAGAGTTCCCCATACTTGTTGTTCTCTTGTAAACAAATCAATATTTTTTATACAATGTTTTTGAATCCATAGTGTTAGTTTTGAATGGAATTAGATGAAGATGCATGCAAAAATTTCAATTAGAAAAACTGATGTATAAATGCAATACTAATATTTTGTCAAATCAACAAGTTATGGCAGAGTGCAGTAATCATATCACATGCAATCCCATAATGTATACATTCCCCCCTCTAATTGGAAAAGGGATTCCATGACCATAAAGCCTATGAAAAGTGTTATGCTGACAGCAAGGCACAGGAATGAACAATACAACCATAAATGAAGGAGAGTACGCATATCAATGATAGGATAGCGAGAGCTATGATTGTAATGAGAGCAGAGTGTATAAAGATAGTTATGAATAAAATATAGGACGCTTTGGATTGATGATAAGTTATGAAAAAAAAAGAACGACAATATGAAAAAAAGATGTTTTACTAACGGTATTCTAGCTGAAAAATGATGTGATTGATCAGAAAACAATTTCTCATGCGTAAAGGTTCAAAATAGGGAAAAAAAAAATTAAGGAAATAACTTCTTTGATAAAAAGAAAGAATAAGAAAATGGTATTATAGTAATAATTTACAATAAGATATAACTTCAATACCATAAGCAGAGCCTCTGCTGCCAGCAGGTGTCCATAGCCTTGGCAGGGTTGCTTTTGAACCCATATGAGCCAGGATCCTCAATTTATAAATGGAGAATTCCAGTTTTGTTCTACAGAAGAGATTAGTGTGCTGGCATGGTAACCAGATAACCACACTACCATTCACTAGGAGGTAGCAAAAGTGATCAGGTTGGCTCGTGATGAGACCTCCTATTCCAAAGATAATTTGGCTATCCAATGGATCATAACCCTGGTGTGGTGGCCATAATGGGAATGTCACTTTGTTACAGCCTTATGAACATGGTAGGCTGGCTCGTAATGAGACCCCCTATCCTCCATCTGCGAACAAAATTTTGTTGTTATTACACATTTTTATGATAAAAAGAGGGAGGCTCAGTACTCCTTAAGAGTAGGGATGGTGGAAGAAGTTGAACATGTCAATAAAAAAAAATATAATCATAATCGCATTTATTACAAATAGAGAAGATTATAACCAGGAAGGGTGGAACCAGCATGGTATTAAGATGATCAATCAATATCATGTCCAACAGAAAAAAATGCAGTAAAGTAGTATATAAATATTGTGTCATTTTTTAAAAGAACTTATCATCAAGGAGATGTCCTGTTAAAGATCATAACGTCAATGATAATAACTTGCTTCAAAAGAATCCATAATTCTTGTCCTCATAAAAGTAGTGTACTTCATGCCATGAAAGAGAATCAAGAAAATGTGGTTGAGATGAACTAGGAATAATCCCACAAGAGGAAGGAAGGGTTTCTCTCGAAAATAATCCCAAAAACACTCAAAAAAAAGTGTTGTTCCTTGTAGGGAACAACAAAGGAAATGCACACCAAAAAGCAAAAATACACACAAAAAAGTGTGAAAATGCAAATGTTGTTCCTTTGGAAAAAAGAACAGCAAAAATACTCAAAAAAAGTGTTGTTCCTTGTAGGGAACAACAAAGGAAATGCACACCAAAAAGCAAAAATACACACAAAAAAGTGTGAAAATGCAAATGTCGTTCCTTTGGAAAAAGGAACAGCAAAAACTAAAAGTGTCGTTTCTTTAAAAAAGTAACAGCAAAAACGCAAGTGCTATTCCTTTGGAAAAGGAACAGAAAAAATAAAACGTGTCGTTCCTTTGGAAAAGGAACAGCGAAAACGCAAGTGTCGTTCCTTTGGAAAATGAACAGCAAAAATTAAAAGTGTCGTTCCTTTGGAAAAGGAACAGCAAAAACGCAAGTGTCGTTCCTTTGGAAAATGAACAACAAAAATGAAAAATGTCGTTCCTTTGGAAAAGGAACATCAAAAACGCAAGTGTCGTTCCTTTGGAAAAGGAACAACAAAAATGAAAAGTGCAGAAGTGTTGTTCTATTCGAAAAGGAACATCAAAATGTGAAAGTGCAGAAGTGTTGTTCCATTCGAAAAGGAATAGCAAAACGTGAAAGTGCAGAAGTGTTGTTCCATTTCAAAAAGGAACAGCAAAACGTGCTGCTTCATTTTGAAAAGGAACATCAAAACATGAAAGTGCAGAAGTGTTGTTCCATTTCAAAAAGGAACAGTAAAACGTGATGTTCTATTTCGAAAAAGAACAATCGAACGTGAAAAAGGAACAACAAAATGGACAATCATAAAATGAAAACTTGCAAAAAACAAATTAGTTGTTCACGGCATTGATGCTGAAGGTATGTTACAATTTGAATGAAGCAACACCTAAAACACAAAATATAAGAGAAATCAGAAAAGAAACAACATTTTATTTAAAAAAACAGTATGTAAATAAATAAATTAAGTTACAACAACTATAATATTATGGAAAAAAATGATCTCTTTGAAAAATGTTTTGGCAGTAGTGACAAGACATGAATCTTCAAATGGAGATCAATTATTTATTTCTTCTATTATGAATCTATTAGGTAATGAGTTGGATTAAATTCCCTTGTTTCATTAAAATTTCTTTCAAGAATCACTTGTCCATAAATTGACCTTCTTTTTCTCCTAGGACTTGCAAAAAACGAGTATCTACCTGCAATAAAACATTAAATCATGGAGAAAGAGAGGTGCGAGGGCTCCCCTAATCCAAGAATTATGCAAAAAACTAACAAGTAGTTACTATGTATAACAAATCCACAGAGAAAATGACAAAGTAAAATTTATTTGTCACCTGCGGGAGAGCAGTGGTCGACCATACTAACCAGCAGTGTTTTAATCACAACTTCTTTGTTTTTCGTCCAAATTGAGTGATTTCAAAGCTATATGAGAGCTAATTAAAAGATATATTTCCAATAGAAACATGTTTTAAAAATTCAATGATATTATATGTCAATTTTACTTAGAACAACCTGCATAACAGAGTCATTTTCGATTACCCCACTTAGAACAAGAGTGAATGTTTTAAGCATAGATTCTTCGTTTGATGTTGGATTTGAATGATTCAAATTGGAAATGAAAGATGATTCATTTATTTATCTCCACTAGAAACAGGTTTTGAAGAAAAGAAGAATTGATAGGTGAAATACTGTAAGAAACAACCGGAAAAACAGAGTTTTAAGAAAGCTGATTTACGATAAACAGTAAGTATTTTGATCATAACTTCTCCATACGATATCAAAAATGGGTGATTCCAATTGAATTGAAATAAATATTCATAGGGGAATCTACCATAGAAACATGTTTTAAAAATTCATTGATTTAGGCTTCCAAAAACTGATTGTCCCAACTCTATTCCTGAGCTGCCCGCTATACACCCTGTCAATGTTTTGGTTCTAACTTTTTCGTTTCAAATTCAAATTGAGTGATTCAAATTGGGTTGGAAAGTGGACATCAAGGGATACTTAGGATAGAAATAGTTTTTAATAATATTCCCTTTTGGTCCCTCAAAACATGACTATCATGACTGTGTTTGCAGAAATTCCATCAAGCCCACAAGCCAAACAAATATGATATTAAAGCATTTTTTCAAATTGATGATTAAAGTGATATGAGTGTTTGTAGAACTATTATTTCCATTATAAGTTAGCTACATACACAAATGAATTAAAAAATTATCACCAATGTTGATTTGCATAGCATGTTGCAACAAAAAACAACTAGTTTTACATAAAAAAACAAAATGCATTTATTTATTCCCTTATTTATTTTATTTTATACACTAACCTATTTTGATTTGAAAAATGAATATGAATACGTATATGAGTACTTCCAGTGGAGCCATTTTTGAAATAAGGCTTCACGTATACACATACCCAAATTTGAAAAATGCATATTAATAAAAATTAGGGTATGAGAAGCCAACTTCCCTTGAAAAAATGCTATCAAAAATTGTTGAAGCATAGAGTGATGTTGCAAACAAATGATGGAGTGAAACCAATCTTCAATGTATCCGTTACTTTCTTGATTTCTCATATCCATCATGAATTTCTTGATCTTTTAAATAGCTTGTTGATACATACTATAAGAAACCTCATTTCCTTCCATAGCTTGTACACTTTTTGAATTTGAAACATTCTGAATCTCATTGTAAGTTTTCTCTAATGGCGCATGTGAGATAGAATGGGTGGGAAGGGTGGGTAAATTTGGCATTTCAACATTGTAAGCATGTTGTGCTGGTTTATTGTGGTGAGGGTGTGGAATTAGTTGAGCAGGAAAATGTGTAAGGAATGGAGCATCGTGATGATGTGGTTGGTTGGGTTGAGTGGATAAATTTGATATGTAAGCAAGATGTTGTGGAAGAGCTGGTAGAGAATATGGAGAATGTATTTGTGCTGCAAGATGAGGGAGAGTAGTCATGCAATTATAAGGTGAACCATGCCAAACTTGTAGACAAGATTGGTGGTGGTCATATTGAAATTGACATGGCTGCCCTAATGGATTATGCAAGTAAGAGAATGGAGAAGAAGTGTTTTGAACCATACCTATAGGCCATGATTTCCATGGTTTTGACCTTGTTGCAGCTTCCTCACCTCTTTGATATGATACTTCCATCCTAGATAAGGAAGAGTAACCATCTATGGTATGCTCCTTTTGGTCATGAGTGAAAAACACTTAATTAAATTCTTGATTTTTATGAACCTGCAAAGCATCCATTTTTGCATTTAGAGAGCTAATAAAATCAACTCTAAAAGTTTCAAATAAAGCATTGATTTCAGCTCTTATGTCTCCTATTCTTGTAGCAAATTTGGAAAAGAAAGAACAAGCATCTCTAGAATTCTTACCAGCCTTGAAGATTCCTCTTGAATACCTTATGCACAACTCACAAACATCATCGTATGATAACTGAAAAACATCACCTTTTCCTATCAGATTTAAGAGTTCTAAAAATTCATCTTTGATTCATTTAAGGAGTGCTTTTAAGATCTCTTTCTCCAAATGCTTATATTTTGATTTTTGAAGGTTGTATTGAAATCGATCTACATAGTCCTCCAAGCTTTCATCTTCCCCTTGTATCATATCGAAAATATCTTCATTGGCCTTGCAAAAGTCTTGGTACTTCTTCAAGAATATGTTCTTCGTGTCCTCCCATGTTTGGATGCAATTCCCACTTAGGCTCATGAACCATCGGAGAGCTGCTCCTTTTAGAGTAAGAGGAAACACTTTCAACCTTTGATCATTAGTACAATAATCATATCCTCTACAAATTATTTCGAACTCAAATAAGAATGTATCTGGATCTTCATTTGTCAAGCCATGAAAATTTGGTAGAGACAATGGGGGAATTATGTGCATTTGTGTCACTCCTCCTAGATCTTTGATAGGAAATTCAAAAGTAGAAACATGAGCCATTTCTTACCATAATATAAGATGTTTTTCCTGTGTTTCTTCGAGGCTCCTTCTTCAAATGTTCCTGTCAATTATTTAGTGAAATGGGTGGTGCTTACATCACCACTTGAGTGAAATCATGTGATTCGTTTTTCAAAATTTATATTTTTTCCCTAGTCATTCACACAAAAATTCAAACATCTATTTCTACTCTAAGTTCTTTAACAGTTATGTTGAAAAGCGGGCGGGGGAGAAGGGATTTTACATGCTCCTGTACGTAGGTCCTTACCTTCTGTTTTTAATACCCAATTCTTTCCTAACAGGATTCATTAGATGCACACTACTCTTTAAAAAATGGTTTCACTCTCCCCGGCAACAGCGCCAAAATGTGGAGCGATAAAAATGTGTCTTTTTAACTCCTAATCACATTCACATTAATTGTCAACCCAGGGACGACCTTTTATTACAAGAGTGTACTCAATCTGAGGCGGCTATTTACTCAAGATTAATGTTGTGAAAGATGTAGTACAGTGCTCAAAATACAAGAGTAAACAGATGCTCAAAATGAGATCTACTTACATCAAAAGACCTTGAAGCCTAAATCATTCATTCGAAAAAATAAGCAATGTATCAGTCAAGGGTCTAGTAAAAATAACTCATCCCTTTGGAAACTGATGTAACCAAAAGTAATCAAGGAACATATCATCAATCTGGGGACTAGACAACAAATGCCAATGCCCACTACAGTTTCAGATTGTTCTTCACACCAAAGCAAAGATGATGTGAATAACAGGAAATGGAACAACAGATAGGAAATGTAACAACAACTAAATTCAACAAGCAACAACACCTTAGTCTACAATAATAAATGAAACAATTGTGTTCTACAGGAATCAGATAACAACCTCTACTCTAATAATAAATCAGACAGCACATGGAAATAGAATGGAAATTAATTAGAAATGAAATATAGAACAATGCTTAGAGCCTACGGTGCTGAAATAAATAATACACACAGCATACAAAGACATTAAGAAAAATAGTAATCTGAGTTTGATACCGCAAGTATTAATCCTGGTTAGAAAGGGTAACGATTATAATTCATAATGGAACCACAATGTCAATTGAACAGCAATCGTATGAAGTATAAACCATAGACAAATACAGTAATAACAGATTAAGATGGTTACAGCTTCATTACTCTGCAATTAAACAGCAATAGCGTTATGTAGAGAACGATAATGTTACATTAACAACTTTAAAGGAATAGCAATACGTTATAAGATCAGAATGCACATTACGACTTTCTTGTTGTAGAGAACGATATATGAAATATAATAGAGCTGCAATATAAGATAACAAAACACACCAGATTACTGATTCAAGCTGATAATACAAACCACGCATAAACCAAAAAGATAATATACAGCAGCAGCAGCGTACTCCACCAGAGGTTGGGCCCTTAGCTGCCAGCGGATGCTGCTGGATTACTTCAGATGAACAAAATGAAAAACAACCCTTTTATTTATTCATCATCAAACTATGAAATCATTACAACAGCAGGAGCTTGAGAATTACAATGGTAATGTAACAATCTCCTTTTCTTCCTATTCTATCATGAATCCTTACTTCTAAATCTCTAATTCAAATCATAATTCTGAATTCTTAAGTCTCCATCTCTAAATTCATCATCCCTCTCCAAATTAATCATCCCCTTCTCTGATCTCTGTTCTCATTTAAATAGAGAGATCAAAGAGAAATTACAACAAAGATAATTACAACATGATTTCTATTACAAAATTGGATTGATTCTAACCAATTGATCAACAAGAAAATATATTCCCATTAAACTTCTAACAAGAGTAAGGCGAATTTGGTCTTTGTAGCTGAGATTTGGAGGACAGCCGCAACAACAAATCTGAGAAAATCGTGCTCAAAGAACCCTACATTTCTCTCAGTACAAGTCGAATTTGGGCACACCATTCTTCGCCGAAGCTAATTGGGTCTGTCCTAGACAAAACCCATGTTCCAGATTTTCCAAATTCGTCTTCATTTTCTTAGAATCTCAACCGCAAAACCGTCGCTCCTTATTCCAACGAATTTCTCAGTTGGCACTTTTAATGATCAAATCTTCAATCTGGAAATTACCTTGGAGGCTAAAAATGGTGAATAATTTTACAACAAATTTATTAAAACTAACATGGCTAAAATCATGCATAATCATCAATTTATTAGAAATAAAGGAAGATAAATAATATTCATCCATAAGAGCATAAATCATTTATAAAATGGATTTAAATGATAAATTATAACAAATGATATAATAGAGAAGAGTAAAAATGGATGAAATAAGTGTTACAAAGTGGTCGTATTCATGGCCCAACACTATCTAGTACCCATTTAACCATGTCCGTATATGGAAGAATTTTGGGCCTCGCCGCTATCCGGTGCAAGAACGAGCATGCTAATTCTATAATAGATGCTTCAGAAGACCCATATGAGCCCACAGTAGCTGTAACCTCCATCTTTTTTGGATTTTCTTCCTCAAGTAGACTGTACATGCCTTCCCAAGTAGTAATACCGACATCTTTGTTACAGGCGGTGTCTGTATATAAGGGCGTCATTTCTTTGTCTTCAGAACTCGGAGCTTTACCCTTCTTTCCCATAATGTCCTGAAAACTGCTATGTATAGTTCTCTGCTCTTCATTCCTAAAGTTTACAAATGAGGTGAGAATAATGATAAGAAAAAGGTGATGGGAAAGCTTTAAATTCCCAAAACATATAAAATATACCACCTTACGTGAAATAGCTCTTCAATCAGATCAAAATCTATGCTTCATTAATGATTACCAACTAACTCATTGATTAACATTAACGCGCATAACCGGGTCTCGGATTATGGAAAAATCTTTTTCGAACCATGACCCCTAAAGATCTGTGATAAGGCGATTTGCGATTTTCTTGGCAATATCGTAGATCGTAGTATCGTAGATCACAATATCGCAAAATCGCAATATTCTAGGTTCGTAGCATATGACAATCATCCATTCATGTGTTTTCAGCAAAATCCTATTTGTGATATGCGCCATCGCATATCGATGGTTTGAGATATTTCAGTGTAAGTGATGTTTGAGGCATGCGACGCGATGAATGTTTTTAGTGCGTAGTTTCTCATCGCGATTTCGCAATCTTATAATTCCGCTTGTAGGGAGGTATCCATTACCCTTTTTGCGATGCGATATTTTTTAAGGAATGATTTTATCCTATCTTATCTTAAAACTTAAGCTTTTTCGGATTTTTTGGGGGTATTCTCCTAAGTTTATGATATTAAGTTTTATTAAAGAAGGAAATACAAGCATTAATCGATTTTTGAATTTTTAATAAGGGTCCCCACTTATTTAATATTAGTGATAAAACTAAATAAGAAGGGGGGTTGTTGTTGGCCACAACACAGACCTAGAAAGACTTATTAAAGGAGCCTCATCAAGGAGAAGACGTAGAACACCTTCTTCTTCTTCAGCCATACACCGTGAAGACATCTCGTTTGTAGATCCTTTTTCACTTGTACCATCCCAGCCATACTAGATTGAACTACCTCTGAGGGTTTCTGAACTCCATTCTAGAGGAGTAGATCTTCAATCATCCTTTTTAATACATTCACTTGAGTCATATCAAGTCCCAATCATTCCTATCAAATCATCTTCATCTCAGGAAGAATTAGGTTTACATTTACCTGAATTCAAGCCTTAACATTTTATTACTCCAACTCCTTATTCTATTCCATCAACCTCTACTAATCTTGAAGAGACATTTTTTGTCTATTCAAACCCTTTGTTTTATAATAAGGAAGACTTTCCACCAGGATTTCAGGAGTTGGTTATTAAAACCCATTTTAGATCCTCAAAAAAGTCTCCTCCCTCTTCTCCACATACTAATAACCCTACAGATTCATCTTCATATCCTAAACCTTCATCTTCATCATCATCCACACTGTCATCCCATACTCCTCCTGTTGTAATGGATTTTTGACCCATTATACAAGCAAGGTATGCTGCTCTAGTTCTCCCTGCGAACTTGGTAAAATTTCCTGATGATTATCTAAAACATCTGCCCAGATTTAATGGAGAAACAGGTCCTTCAACAAAAGATCATGTATTAGCCTTCTTAGATTTTGCTGAAATTATGATGAAAATAGAAGAGGAAAATTTTTATATGAGATTATTTGTACAATCTCTAGAAGGAAATGTTAGGATCTAGTTTAGGAAAATTAGACCTGACTCTATCAAAACTTGGAATGAAATCATAACCATCTTTAAAAACCAATGAGGCGTAAGGAAAGATCATGTTTACTTTCTCACTAAATTTGAAGAATTGAAGAGAAACACTAGTGAGCCAGTTGTTGAATTCATCAAAATATTTAACAAACTCTATCATAAAATGCGTGTTGATTGTAAACCACCATTAGCAGCTGTAAAGGACATATTTTCCAAAGCATTTGATGATGACTTTGCAGTTATGCTAAGGGAAAGGGTTTCTAATACATTAGAAGACATGCAGACAAATTTTATAGAGGTAGAAGCCAATAGGTCAGCGTCTAGCAAACTCAAAGCTAATGCAGAGAAAGAAGAAAGAAAACTAAAAGCTAAGATTGATGATTCATCCTCTTCCAAATCTAAACTTGAGGATCAGAAAATTGATGAAATTACATCTTTACTTAGAAGCCTTTCTAATAGGATTTCTAAAATTGAAACACAACATAGATTTTTTCAGCAAATTGTTGTCAGACCTCAAGATCAAACTCAATTTCGAAGAAATCCTCAAATGCAAATTCTTCATAGAACACATATTTCATTAAATTTGGAATTAAATAGAGGATCTAGAATTTCAAAATAACAAAAAAGTTTAATTTTGTTGATGTCCTTGTAATAAAACATTTCAAATTTTAATGAAATATGTGTTATAGACCAGGTTTTGATCAAAACATGCAACAACATTTGTTGATTGATGATCAACAACCAGAATATATAGGCCCTTTAATCATTGAATACATCAATAATATTGATTCTTCATCAATACAAGTGGCAATAGTTCCTTCACCTCTGTTTTTTGAACAAGAACCAGGAGATGCTCAACTTTCAAAATATTTAGCATTCGCTGAATTTTTGATTGCAGAATTGAATAAAAAGTATGATCTAAGGCCCAAATCAGGCCCCGGTAGACCTCCAAAATCTACCACCAAAATTGAACCTACAATGAAAACCATTCAAACACAAACTCCAACACCTCGGACTACAGAGTCATACACTGAAACCTCTTCATCTAGATATAGAAATCAATTGTCTAAATGGATATTGTCTTCTAGTGTAGATGCTAAGGGAGATGTTATTAGTTTGCAGGATGAAAAGCCCTCGGTTGTATTTGGCCCTACTTCTGATAGGATCGATGAAGTTGTTCCACCATTTTATGTAACTTTAAAGGCTCATGACTTTCTTTTGTATAACTCCATGCTGGATTCTGGAGTTTCTCATAACCTTATGCCAAATGTAATTATGGATCAACGTCAGCTACAAGTTACCCATTCTTATCATGACCTTTACACATTTGATTCAAGGAAAATACCATGCTTAGGATTGATCAAAGACCTAGTTGTGACCTTAGCTCAAATACATGTCAAGAGTATAGCTTTAGAAATAGTTATCACAGATATTCTTGCCAAGTTTGGCATGCTTCTATCTAGATTGTGTTGTGCTAAAATTGGAGGATCACTTCAGATGGACATGTATTTTACTACTATCCAAGTCTACAGAGGCGAGCATTTAAGGTTATATAGGGAAGTCAAATTCCTTCATACTATTTGTAGGTTCGATCAAGCAAAAAACCACCCTATCTATGCAGTAGATCAAGATTTTGGTTGCTTTCAGTTATCTTCACAAAATGCATCAAACACTCAACTTGCCATTGAAAATATAGTTTCCAAGCCTAAAGTTGTAGAATCAAATATCTGGAAACTTTATTTTGATCCTTTGAGGAAGAGCGGGAATTGTTTTAATTTCACCAAATAAAGAAAACATAACTCATTCATGTAACTTGAATTTGAGGTCACCAATAATGTGGTTGATTATGAGGCTTTTCTTCTTGGTCTTGAGCTACCCAAAATTTTAAAGCTTCAAAACTTGAGTGTCATTTCTGATTCTGAGCTTATAGTAAACCAGGTTAGAAATCTTTGCCAAATGAAACACCCAAGGCTTAGGTCCAATAGAAATGAAGCTTGGGACACAATTGAAAATTTATTTTAAGGATTTAACATAATTGTTATTCCAAGCGATGAAAATATGCATGCTATTTCAGCAAGCTCTTTCAAAATCCCTCAGCCAATATTGTTAGAATACCAAATTCAAGTCAAGTATAGACCATCAATTCGTGATAACCTTAAGCATTAGCAGATTTTTGAAGATGATGAACAATTAAAATATTTTCTTCAAGTCATTGATGAATTCTCAAATATGAAAATTGAAAGAGGTCAAAACGATATTCAAGAATTAAATCAACAAAATCCAAAAACTTCATTCAGTCCTAAAATTCTTGATCATGATATCATCTAACTATCTAATAATTTTATTCCTAAAGGATTGGGTCCATTGGAAAATTTATTTGATAATAATGATGTCTCTAAAAATCCCTTGTTTAACCCACCTGAAGAAGAAATCGAAGAATGCAATATTGGGATTTTGGATGATGTGAGAAATGTCAAATTGTCATTAACCTTACCTTCAGATGTAAAAACCAAATACTTGAATCTTCTTAAAAGCTACAAAGATGTTTTTTCTTGGTCTTATAATGAGTTAAAAACTTATGATACATCTTTGATTGAGTATAAGATTCCTCTAAAACCAGAAGCAAAACCCTTTCAGCAAAAACTAAGAAGAATCAATCCCATACTACTTCCAACCATTGAGAAAGAACTAAAAAAGCTTCTTGATCTGCATATCATTGTGCCTTTAAGGTTTTCTAATTGGGTAGGGAACCTAGTTCTTGTTAGAAATAAAAATGGTGAGATTAGGCTATGTGTAGACTTCAGAAATATGAACAAATCATATTTAAAGGATAATTATCCATTGCCCAAAATGGATCATCTACTTCAGAAAGTTTCAAGTGCAAAAATGATTTCTATGCTAGATGCATTTTTTGGTTACAACCATATCATGGTAAGTCAAGTTAACCAAGACAAAAATTGCTTTCACCACACCTTGGGGTACATTTATGTATGCCAGAATGCCATTTGGTTTAACCAATTTTGGAGCGACTTTCCAGAGAGCCATGAATCTAGCATTTGCATGTAAAACATCTGAATTTACTATAATTTATTTAGATGATTTAAATATTTTCTCTAATTTTGATGAGAATAATTTAGAACACTTGAGCAAGGTTTTTGACAGGAACGGGAAATTTGGCATATCCATCAATCCAAAGAAATCCTTATTTGTTGCAAAGGAGGGGAAATTGCTAGGGAATATAATCTCCAAGTAGGGAGTTATAAATGACCTAAAGAGAGTTTCAGCTGTTCAGACCCTATCTCTACCATGGAACAAGAAAGAGATACAAACCTTCCTTGGAAAGATCAATTTTCTCAAAAGGTTCATCCCAAATTATGCTAAGATAGTTAAATAGATAACAGATATGTTGAAGAAAAACAATGAAGTGAAATGGATAATTCCTACTAGATATGCTTTTGATCAGATCAAAAGGGCTATATCTGACGCCCCTACATTAGCTAGCCCTTATTATTCTTCACCTTTTAGCATATTTTCTTTTGCATCTGAGACAACCTTAGTTGTTGTACTTTTATAGAAGAACACAAATTCGATGACCAGCCTATAGCCTTCTTTTCCAAAGTTATGAGGTATGTTGAACTTAGGTATGATATAATTGAAAAACAAGCTTATGCCTTAATTCAAGCCCTCAAAGCCTTTAGAACGTATGCGATGAATTCACACATTACAACTTACGTCCCTAATCATGTTGTTATAATTATTTTGACCTAGCCTAATACTGATGGAATAAGAGTGAGGTGGATTGCTAAAATCTTTCAATTTGACCTTGAAATTAAAACCACAAAGCTAGTGAAAGGCCAAGGCTTGGCCAAATTGTTAGCTAAATCCAACTGCAAAGTATTGGTCATAAATGTGGTTTCTGAAATGTCATCTGGGGAGAATCCACAAGAACCTTCCTTAAAATTAGGGAGAATCCATAAGAACCTTCCTTAAAATTAGGGGAGAATCCACAAGAACCTTCCTTGATATTTGAGGAGAATCCACAAGAACCTCCTCCTCTTAGATAAGGGGAGAATCCACAAGAACCTTCCTTGATATCTGAGGAGAGTCCACAAGAACCTCCTCCTCTTAGAGAAGGGGAGAATCCACAAGAACCTCTTTCTTCAAATCAAGCAATTCTTGTTCACATAGATCATAAATATCTACTCTCTAATTGGTACTCTGATATTGTGTAGTTTCTTGGGGATTTTCAATGTCTAGCTGATCGTAACTTGAAGCAGTGAAAATCTCTGAAGCTTAAAGCAATAAAATACTGCACTATCAATGCTAATCTATACTAGAAATACCCTCTTAATAACCTTCTTCTTTGTTTAACTGAAAATGAAATAGAGGTAATTATAGATCAGTTCCATGCAGGGTTTTCTAGTGGAAGCTACACCTAGAGAGCAACAACCTACAAAATTTTAAAAGCAGGTTTCTATTGGCCCACACTTTTGAAAGAAGCTGGAGCAAGAGTAAGAAGTTGCAAACCATGGCCATTATTTGTAGGAAAACAGAAACTTCCAACACTTCCTTTGCTCCTAGTATCCATCCATGCTTGTTTTCTACAATGGGGATTGGACTTTATAGGGGAAATTCATCCATAATAAAGTAATCAACACAAATGGACTTTAACTGCTACAGACTCTTTCACTAAGTGGGTAGAAGCCATACCTGTTAAAAATGCAACTGATATTTTTGTGATTAAATTTCTTGAATAAAACATCCTATCAAGATTTGGATGTCCTCAATACATTGTTATGGATAATGCAGCAATGTTAAAATGATTGAGTTCTTCCAAAAGTATTCAATCCTCTTTCATGATTCTACACCATACTATCCACGGGGTAATGGGCTAGCAGAGTCCCCTAACAAGAGCTTAGTTAAGGTCATTAAGAAGACTCTTGAAGACCATAAAAGGATTTGGGATAGCCATATAATCCATGCAATTTGGGCAAATAGATTTATCCTAAGAGATCAATAGGCAAGTCTCCTTTCCAGTTATTTTATGGCAACGAAGCAATTTTTACTACTCATTTAGTTTTACCTTTTATGAGATTTCTTCAGGAATCCTATCAAGAAAAATATTATTTCTCAAGAAGGATTAATCAAATTATTGAGTTAAATGAAGACAAGGATGAAATTTAGTACAATCTAAGGAAATACCAAAATAATATGAAAGAAATATTTGATAGAAAAGTTAGGGAAAGAAATTTCAAGAAAGGTGACCTAGTGCTTAGATGGGATACAAGGAGAGAAGATAAAGGCAAGCATGAAAAATTTGACAAACTTTGATTTGGTCCATTCAGCATTGCATAAGTCAAAGGGAACAATATAGTCATCCTACAGAAGCTGGAAGGAGAGTATTCCTCATTGCTGATCAATGGGAAATAATTGAAACATTACATTCAGTATTGATTTTTCATTCATTCATCATCTGTAAATAGCTGGAGAGTTTACGTTATTTTTAAAAAAATTGCAAGTGAGTATCAGTTTCAACAAATATTCCATAGCCCAGGGAGAAGGTACTTGGATCTTCTTGTTCTCTGCATCCCACAGGGGGAAGTAGTCCCTAGCTAGAGCCGATGTTGTAACAATATCTGGTTTCTATTGGTTAGTATATTAGTAAAAATACTTTTTAAATTTTAAGTTAGGATATGGATGAAAAAGAAAGAAAAGTTAAAATGTTAGGCCAATTTATTGTTTTATAGACATCCATATCAATAAAATTTTAGGTGTTAGCTACCCTAAATAAGGAAGGCAAAAGGAAAATAAAATGCTAGGAAAGAAAAAAGAAAAGAAAGGCTTCATTTCATGTTTTTATAAATGTACACGTTGCTAGTCTAAATGCACCACAAGTCAATTATCGAATGTTGTTCCCATGTACAGAAGAAAAATATAGAGGAGTGAAGGTTTACTCTAAGGTATTAATCCCTATTCCTCAGTTTTAAATCCCAAAATTACCCCTCCGCTCACATTACCCTCCACCCACTTATCCCTAAGTTTTGACACACCACATACATTGCACATATTCCTTATCATTCATTAGATTAATACCCAACCCCACAAAATAACCCATCACGTCATGATTTAACCCTTCGCTACCTCTCACTTCATCTCCACTCATCTCCCAAGATCCAACGGCGCACATACGATTTCAACCCCCCCCCCCACTGTCCGAGCTTTACCATCGGAAGGGGGTGTGGTCCGAAATGGGTGGTATATGGAATTGCACCCACCCCTATGTGTCAGATCCACAACGTTTTAGACCCCCCTCGAGTGAAACCGCTAACCACTCCCCCTCCCCAAAAGCTGATTCCCTCACTCCCTATACCACTCTCCTACCCGTTGCGCTCCCACCACTTACTTTCCACCACATAATACGTTCATTAAATCCATCAAATCACATTCATTCCCTCTAGAATTAATTCATTAAGCATTCAATTGGCTTAGCCATTAACCCAACAGACCCATGCTCCTTCAATGAAAAAACTGAATTCATTATATAAACCTCATTTCCACTTGTGAGAAGGTTACTGAATCCATCTACTATTATTGTTAGTGAATTTGTATAGGTTGTTGGATTGAGTCCCAACATTTTTAACCGCCAACGACACTTTCTAATCGATCATTTCCAGCCTATTACTTCTATTTTTGTCTCCAAAACCTGACTCCTATCTGCATATTCAAGCCTCCCATCTATTTTTCATTCATGTTCTTAGCCAAGATGCCTCCAAAGGACAAAGGACAAGACGAAATTTTCAATCCTCTAATCTATCCTCCCATAGATCTTCATCACATTCCTATGGCTGACAAAGACTATAAAATCCATGAGACACTCTATGAATTGGACCTCTTTGAGATGTATTGTTGGCTTGAGGACAAACACATTGACAAGTGCAATGATATCCAACTGTGGGAATCCAACTTAACTCATTACATTTTTCCTCATACCCAGTAAGAAAGTTTCATGCATAGTATTTTCCAAGCCAAGGGGCCATCATTACCCCTATTGGACAAATTTATTTTACCATCACTCCTTAGGTCATAGACTAGATGATGCAAGCCCCCACAGTAGCGAATGCTACCCCATTTTCCTATGAAGCACTAGTTGAACTATACCAGAAACTAGACTTTGCCAAGAGGGCCCAAACTCTTGAGTTGTTCTTGACACAAGATGCTCCATTACCAAAAAAAAGTTGTCCTTATCCCTCCTCCATTTTCCCTAAGAGAGCCAAGAAGATTATCACAATTGCTTCCTACCTCCTTGGCTACTACTCTAATCAATGAGTAGATGAGGCCATTATAGGATTTTTGTCTATTTTCTCTGTTGATTCTAAGCCCTCCATTATATTTAACTTCAGCCAATGTCTTTTAGAATCAATTCATCAACAACTTATCAAATTTCCAACTAACGAGGTATTCATGTACGCCTTTGTTTTGGTGTACATGTTCTTATACTTTTAGGGGGACAAAATCTACCTTTCCTTACAAAAGCTGGATGAAAAAGGAAGCTAGTAGTCAGTCATATGTTGGACTACTTTGGTAATGAAGGAACAAAAAGAGCACACATATAAATAGTTTACAAAGATGTTTGTTCATCCAACAATAGGTCTCCTAAGCAGCAGAATAGAACCAAGGATCAGTGAGGAAATAAGAAATGTGTTGCAGCTGTCAGATCAAGTTTAGATAGGGGACTGGTACCTCTACAAGAACTATAAAAAAATAAGAATATTTGGATGTGAACTCCTGACAAGCTGCCCAAATTCCTCCCAATGAGGATTTTTTCTCTGGAGTACATAAGGAAGATGATCAATATGGATGAAATCCACTTTGTTGCTACCAAGAAAAAGTCCCAGTTTAAAATCGAAACACAGATTGGCCCCTTCATTTGCAACAGCAGGGGAGTAGGGGAAGAAGCAGATAAGCTCTTGAAGGAAATGCAGTCTAGCCTTAGATTTACCTGGTCTTATGATCCATTAGGGATCATTTCTAAATTAAGAGTAGAAACCAAGTCTACTCCTTACTTTCACACATCCAGACCAGAGATAGAGAAATACAAGAATCAATTATAATGGGTTGAGAATACCCTACAGGAGGCAAAAGAATAGCAGGTATCATCATGTACAGTGAAGACTCCTACCATGCAGGAGAAAAAAGCCAAGAGAAGCATAGAGGAAGAGTCTCCTTTAGGGACCGACATTTTCAGTGAAGGATTTAAGATAATGTACATAAAGAAGGCCAGGCTTAGTTCCAAACTAAGCCTTAGAAAAGATTCAAAACAACAAACCATTATCACCACTAATGAGCCACATGTTTCCTCATTAGTGGGTGATCATACCACGTAGTCTCCCACCACCTGCATAACTTCATAAGAGTAGCAGCAAATTATGCAGATGAGCACATCTACTTCAGGGGAAATAAAGAGGAGTATAATGGACATATTCAAGGAGATAAAAATCAAGAATGAAGCCTTGAATATTAACATCTACAACCAGTTTTGGAAGTATACTTATGGTGCTCAAAGCAGGCTGTTGTCAACCTTTGGTTTAGAAAAAGGAAAGATGTAAATGGAATTCCTCCAAGCACAAATTCCCCAGCCCAAGGTAGCATCAAACTACAAGAGGACAACCTTTGAATTTTATGTAAAGGATATACATCCCATTGACCAAATGGAGATGCATAAGAAGATTGGAGAAATGATATTTTCAACTATTACTAACACTGCTATGACTTTATCAAAGCTGCAAGTTACCTTAGCAAATGACGACTCACAGCTGAAGATGGAGAAGGTCTTTGCACTTGCCAAAGGCAATTGGATTAAAACCTTGGAGGACTTGGTAATAAAACTAGGATATGACCCTTCAAACATCAATGCTGCATGGGGACTCATGAATAAAAAGAATTTGGACATAGCAGCATTGAGGAAGCAGTTAAAACTGCCAGCGATAGAAGATCCTCTGGCTAAGGATATTGAAGAGACAAAGACACAAAAGGAAGATATGATGAAGCTCATCATAGAGTAGAGTGCACAGCTAAAGGAGATGGAGATAGAGATGGAGAAATTGATTAAAGAAAAGGAGAAAGTTGCTAAAAAGACTATTGTCCATTTGGAAGCACTTCCTATCACAACCATTCCCATAGCCACATATGCTACAACAAGTACAGGAGATGTTGAAGATCAGTTGGCCAATGCAGTAAAAAACATGTCTCTCCAGACTAAAGAGATCAAAAAGTTGTAGGAGAAAGTTAAAATTCTAGAGGATCATCGCCAAAAATTTGAGATTTTTCTTGCAGCAGAGCTGTAAAGAGCTCAAAATCAGATAGAGGCATGGAAGATGTCAACAACTGAGTATTCTATTCGCTCTACACCGGGTCATGTTAAAGAAATCATCTAGAATAATATTATTGAAGAGAAAGATGAAATTTGGGCATGTATCCAGATTATTTTTTAGCAGAAGGAACTCACGGAGAAAGCAAAGCAGGCCATTTCCAATATCAATGCTCAAATGGGAGAAATTCCTACTACAGCTAACAACATCATAAAGTTACTCAATTCTAAAAATATATATGAGTTGGGTGATCTAGCAGTGGATGAAAAAACAAAAACCATCCTGGAGGTGAAGAAAGTTTTGACAAAGAAGAACCTAGTTGTACAGCTGACAGAAAAGTGTCACACTCTATAGGTAGCAATCAATAGGCTTTTCACAAGGATTGATGCATTGAACCAGAAGGGTCTGCCTTCACTATTTGTAATCAACGCTAAATTAATGACCAGGGAAGACTAAATGAAGAAGCTTTAGGACATTGCCAAGGATACAACTAAGTCCTCCAGTATCAAAGGTTCTATGACAGGTGGACTATTTTACGAAGCCATCAACAACATAAGTTCTATTCTACATGAGATCAAACATATTTTCACAGTTAAACCCACTTTTTCTGGGTATACTGAGGTAGATGAAATCTATCGCAAGGTAACCAAGATATTTGTTCCAGATGAAGAAAGGTGGGAAAAGTTGTGTGAATTTCAAGATTAAAGGACATGTCAGTTTCACCAGCACAACACCCGAATTGTGGCCACTAAGCAATTTCTCTCCTTCATAACAAGGCCACATGTTTACATTCATTCCTTTTGATTGAATTACTTCTATTTCTATTAATTCTAAGTAATAAGAGAATGTTATGTCACTCAGGAATTTATTGTAATATTTTTTAAATTTTGTTTAAATAATTCATTCTTTCGAAGTATTCAGGGTTGAACCCTTGAACTAGTTATCACACAGATTTGTACTAAGCTAGAGCATTTTTGAAATAATAAAAGATTCTTTATTTGCCTCATATGGTTTGTCTCTTAGTGAGTTGTTTTCATCTATTTTTCATTATGTCTGCTTCATATAATTAAATATTTTATAGTTATCCGATTTAAATTTTAATTGAATATCAATTTCATTTTGAATCCACTGTGAAGTTTCATTTAAATAAGAGATTAATTTGCAAAACTATCTGTTATTGTAAATTCCTCTTTGAACTTAAATTGCACTAGAATTCTATAATAGTTTAATTATGTTATGTTGATCAAGGAAACATTGTTTTCTTGATTTATGCTTATAATTGGTTAAATACTCAGTTTGAATATTAAATCAGTTATACTTCTACACATTCTTCTCATCCATCCACCTAAAATCAAAATAACCATGTATATGTAAAGAACAACCTTTTATTTTATTAAGAATCTTTTTAAGTTTAAAGAACATGTTTATAAACAGTTCACCGGTCATCCAAACCATTAAAATCAACAAAACATTATAGGTGCTTTGGCATAACATATTATTTTTTTGGTTTTGATGTATGACACTTCAAATATTAGCGCCTTATATATATATATATATATATATATTCTATATGCTTCATTCATGTTTACTATGAACAATGTTTGGTTTTTTACATATTATATAAATGTTTGTCTAACACATAATTAGTTAATGCATCTATTAATGTATTCATATGTCTATGAATGTGATATAATCAAAATTTCTTTCTGATAGAGGAATACGCAAATACATTCTCAATATGTGTGTTATAGATCTGATATGAAAATATAAGACAATGCAAATAAACCCAAGAAATAACAAGATCTAAATATAGATAAATGCTTCACTTTATTGATCAAACCCTTAAGGTAGGGCAACACCATACATTCTGTCCTTTAAGAAGGAGAACACTCCACAAACCATATGCTTTTCACATATTATATAAATGTTTGTCTAACACATAATTAGTTAATGCATCTATTAATGTATTCATATGTCTATGAATGTTATATAATCAAAATTTCTTTCTGATAGAGGAATACGCAAATACATTCTCAATATGTGTGTTATAGATCTGATATGAAAATATAAGACAATGCAAATAAACCCAAGAAATAACAAGATCTAAATATAGATAAATGCTTCACTTTATTGATCAAACCCTTAAGGTAGGGCAACACCATACATTCTGTCCTTAAAGAAGGAGAACACTCCACAAACCATATGCTTGTTCATACAATATTCTTTGACATCTCTCAATGTGGAGTCTCTAGACTCTATATAGGCCTCATACATACAATACCATGAGTCGTTACCATGGTTCCCTCAATACCTTCTATCTAATACCATGGGCCCATTACATTATTACTAACTACTTGTGGTCCCTCACATGATACGGGTTAACCACCTTATTTATTACTATGGCCCATCCCATTATTACATTATTCCCTTGAGTACCTCCCTTTGTACCCCATATTATCCCCCCCAGGTATATAACATTCCACCCCCCTTAATATGTTTCGTCCCCAAAACATGGGAAGAACACAAATAATAAGATCTACTCAAAAGAGTAGTCCAGTGGTACCATGCACATGCATCTAGCCATCCAAGAGAAAGGTGAACCCTCGATCTCAATGGTGCCTCGCTCGCTTGAGATGGAAGTTGACCGTGGCAGCTCTTCTGTGTTGATGTGTAGTAGGTGGATCTTCTCTCATCGTTATCCTTCATGCCGGGGTTGTTGTCCTTGTGGCTAATTGGTTGCCATCTTGTTGGTTGTTTTCTGGCGGGGTGATGTGGGTGATGATATGTTGAAGTCTTAACCCACGGTGTCTTTTTCTTTAATTCCCCTTTACTGGAGCCTGACTATTATCTGGTGCATGTTGTGGTGTCTTATCTTCCAATATTACTTCAACCACTAAGCCCTCATCTGATGTATCAGCACCTGTAACCTTTTCTGCTTCATCCTTTGTTTGTGTTTGATTGTCGATCATCACTAGCTCATTATCTGATATGTCAGTCCCTGGAACATCTTCTGCTTCAGCCTCCATGTACTCTACCTGTTTACTGATGGAAATATCCTGTAATGTAATTTTCTTCTTTTTATACCAGAGCTTTAGGAATTTCTTCTACATATTAATATTGGTAGTACCCACAGATTCCATCCAAGGATATTCCAAAACAACATCCATATTATCCATCTCTGAAGTATAAAAATCACCATGCAACACATAATTATCCATAGAAATCTTCAAATCCTTATACACTTGAACATCCTCATCATCCACCTATGTGTTTTCAATGTGTTTCGCTGGCACTTGCAATTTTTTTTGCCAAGTTGACATTTATGAGATTTTGCTTGCAACTCAGATTTATAGACACAATGATTGTCTCCTTCTGAATCAATCCATGAACCTAAAATAAGGAGACACCCCATAGAAAATAACCCCTTACATGTCTCATTCTCCTTTTTTCTATCCCAAGAGCATTTGTCTAAAAGGACTCTTTCAAATTCTGCATCTGAAAGTTTGGTCAACTGTTTGTGGTCAAGTGATAACCACCATTTGTCAGTGTCATCTTTCATCTTAAGCATCACTGGATTCTTCCAATGTGTCCCATGTGTGGACTTTTGTCTCTGTATGAATTCTTCAATAGTAGGACCATTATCTTTTCCTGTAAAACATGGCCTCTCCATGAAGAGGGTTTGGGAAAAATCACTTACAATTTTAAATGGCCACAATTCCATCAATATTTCTCAGAATCCCTATTATGACCTATTTTCGGAAATGGAACCATCATTCTACATCTTCTCATGTGGTAGAAATCTTGATCTAGGCACTGGAATTGCAGATCCGCAGTGCAACTCTCCCACCGTCACCGAAAATTTCTGCAAAAAAATAAAAAATAAAAAAAAAAAAAAAATAAAAAAATAAAAAAATAAAAAAATAAAAAAAAAATGATTTTAAATCAGCAATATCTCCCTCATCCGGACTCTAATTAGACTGTTTTTTTTTTGAAATTGGGTATTTTTTCACAAAGAATCCCGATATGGAATTAGATTTTGCATATTTTGTCCCAAAACGTATAGATCTGCGCCACAAACTCGCTGCCCCGAAAAAATGTCTGCAACACCATTGATTTTTAGATCAGCAATATCTCCTTCATCCGAACTCCGATTCGACCGATTTTTTTTTTAAATCGGGTATTTTTTCACAAAGAATCTAGATCTACAATTATATTTTATAGATTTTGCCCCAAAACATACAGATCTAATCTACAAACTCACTGCCCTAGAAAGTTCCCGCAAAAAATTAAAAAATTCTCCACTTTTGCCCAAGAAAGTGCTATGATACCACTTGTTATAGCTCTGATATGAAAATATAAGACAATTCAAATAAACCCAAGAAATAACAAGATTTGAATATAGATAAATGCTTCACTTTATTGATCGAACCCTTAAGATAGGGAAACACCATACATTCACTCCTTAAGGAAGGAGAACACTCCACAAGCCAAATCACTGTTCATACAATATTCCTTGACATCTCTCAATGTGGAGTCTCTAGCCTCTATATAGGCCTCATACATACAATACCATGCGTCATTACCATGGTTCCCTCAATACCATCTATCTAATACCATGGGCCCATTACATTATTACTAACTACTTGTGGTTCCTTAAATGATATGGGTTAACCACCTTATTTATTACTATGGCCTGTCCCATTATTACATTATTCCCTTGGGTACCTCACTTTGTACCCCATATTATCCCCCCTAGGTATATAACAATGTGAGGGTTTCTAAAGAATATTGCTCATTGAGCTAAAGAATAAAAAGTTGTGAATCAAGGTTAACAACCATTTCTCGAATGTCAAGAGCAATGGCTTTTGACAAGAGTTTGATAACTGCGCTATATTCAATAATGTTATTAGTTGTTTGACCCAAACAAATGCCTTGAAGATCAATCAACTCACCATTATGGGTGTAAATAGCCCATGCCATGGAGGATAGTTTCTGGGTACTATGTCAAGCCGCATCAGCGAAACCGACGTAAGGAGTCAAAGACATCTGCAAAGCAGGTGAAGACATAATAAGCAGGAAAGCTTCTTGAAAAACACACGAAACCAAACTGCACAAAAATGAATAGCACACTTATGTACAAAAGTAACCATGCGAGATGACTCAGGCATAGTACTTTTTGAGATACAACCCATTATGGGGTTTGTCCAAGCGATTTCCTTCATAATCAATCAACTCATATGCCCCATTTTGTAACACACGCTTAACAATATAGGGCCCATGCCACATGGGTTTGAATTTACCTGCCCCCAGATTACCATTATCTTGGTCATACGACAATACTAGATCACCCTCAGAAAAAGCACGAGGAGAGACCAGCTGATCAAAATGGGGCTTAACCCGCTTTTTTTGTGCTTCAGTGACCAAAGCCGCAAGACGATGGGTTTCATCCAATAGTTCTAAATATAGGAGATTCTCTCCTTGAGGTGAGGTTTCGGGGAGTAGTTTGATAGCCAATTTTAGTGAGGGAATTTCACACTTAATCGGTAAGGTTGCTTCGAGACCTTAGATGAGATGGAAAGATGTGAATCCAATTGTGTCTTTAGTTACGGTTCGGTAGGCCCATAGAGCTGAAAAAATCATGAGATGTGTCACGCGGAATGAGTTATACTTGCGGACAAATCTAACCTTCCTAGGAGTCTAAGACTCTCTAATGACAAACAAACCAAATAAGAGCTATCCTTCTCTAGATACACATCATTTTACAAGAAATCAAATGTTCTCGATCTTACCTTAGGTCCAATGCTTGTTGTAGAAGTCCAGTCTTGTTGATCCGGATGAGCTCCTCCTTCACCTTCAGACCTGCATTCACTAACAAGGCAAACAATTACAT
>APFE030055629.1:0-10342 GCA_000404065.3 Pinus taeda | reverse complement strand
TTTAATATTAATATAAAAATTAAAATCACAATGTAGTTATTAAATTTATTAAATTGTAGAAACAAAGAACTTAAATGACAATAATAATAATTATTAAATTATTTATGAGTAAGCAAAGAGTCGGCCATTTGTCTTCACATCCTGGGTTTTTCATATTTATACCTAACATTTCCTTCTTTTCTCCTCACAATTTGTCCTGATGATGAGTCTAGGTTCAGACTCGAAACTTCGACTACAAAACATGAACACTGTGGAAAATCCGAACTCCATTCAGAAATCACACCACAGTAATCTGCAAACTAAAATATCCCTAACAATCTGTTGTAGTGGCTACAACCACTCTCCAAAATTTTGCCTTAGCCCGTTTTGGAGCCTCCCTAACAACCTTTCGCAGCGCTTTGTGTTGCTTCATCAAGGACACAAGCTTCAGCGTTTTTCATGCACAAAGGCAGCCTGTCGATCACAGCTTGATCCATTTCCCTCACAGGCTGTTCATTCGGACTTGGTCCAGCTGTAGGCTGAGCAACTTCCCCAAGAAAATTGCGCATTTCTGGAGGGCAATTAGCCTTCCCTCTAGAAATTGCGCAGTTCTGTCTAGCAGCCTGCTGGGCTCCAGAATTGCGCAATGCTGCCAGCCAACACTCCCAGCAGAAATTGTGCAAATTTCCCCAGCAGGGCTGCTCAGCCCAGAATTTGCACAAATCTGGGCAGCAATAAGCGGTTCTGCCCAAAAATTGCACAAATCTGGGCAGCAGTCAACCCAGCTCCCACCCAGAAATGCGCATTTTTCTCAAGCAGTTTAGCAGCTGCATGCATGAGTAGTCCGGTTGACTAGTTCCACCTGGGACCAAGGAAACTTGACTTACATGCATGCATGACTTGTTCTTCTCGGAATAGAAAAAGACAACATGCAAAGGCATCACATGATTCAGGGAGCTATTTTTAGCAGCTACATGCAAAGTTGTTTTAAAAGTTTCCCTCCAAGTGTCATTTTTTCCTAAATTTGTGGCATGTGCGTCATGAGCCCAAACTTATTTATTCGACGCATTAGAGCTCATTCTTTCATATTGATCTTGGAGCTTTGACATCCCACAACACATCCAGGACTCTTCGACACATCCGGCTTAACTATTCATGGGTAAGTGGCCTCAACATGTCTTTTTTAGCATTTCTGTCACTTTTTATGTTTTCGCTTGTGTGAGTGTTGTTTGCTTCATTTCTTTGAACACTTGCTGTCGTTTACATGTATACTAGCCTGTCCTAGCTCTGTTTCAGTTTTTGTTGCTATCTCACTGTTGTCGCATGCATGAAACTGTTTTGCACGAACGTTCGCCCAACCAGCGAACTGCTTCACCCACATGCATGTTGATCTGTTTGCTGAATCTTTCATTCATGTTTTGCATGCATTGTTAATCACTTGTGCTTTCACTTAGTGTTGCAGGCATTCACTGTCTTATTTGCTTTCAGTTGCCCGTCGGCGAGTCGGGCCAACCTTGGCCTGGACTTTGCCTCACTGAGACTGCATTGCGCAATCTGGGGAAGGAAGGCTCTGCCTTCCTCTCCAGAAATGCGCATTTTTGCCCAACACTGGTCTCCAGGATTGTTTTGCACATTTATGGAGGACAGTGACTGTTGGCCTAGGAAATTGCGCAATTCAGTCCCCGGACCTGCAACCCTTCCTAGCTGGAATTGCGCATTGTGTAATCCCAGTAGCCAACAACTAGTGAGGATTGCACATTGCGCAATCCTAGCAGCCAGCAACCAGTTTGGGTTGCGCATTGCGCAGATCCAGTAGTTAGTCTTGCCTCCCAGACAACCTAGACTACCTTTTGCGTAGTTTTGGCAGCACCCAGCCTCCTAGACGAAATTGCACAATCTTGCTCATCAGTTTCCCAGGTATGTGCTATGTCATTCCTCGGAATTTGATTTGTTTTCGCTGATAGATTTCTTGCCATGCATGTTGCTTGTCTCCAGATCTTTCAGGTGCTCATTTGTCTCAATGGCTTCCAAGAGAACAGGATCTCAGGACACTGATGGAAATGCAGTTGGAGCAGCAACTGAGCAAGTGTCTTCTAGTCTTCCGATCTATAAAGACAAAGTTGTATCTAGACAAGGACATCATGTTGAAGTGGCAAGAGGTCAATGAAGCATTTGCAGGCACTTTTGGGGAACATTTCGAAGACCATCAGGTGTACGTGAACATTCACAAGTCCGACTTTTACCGGGTTGCATGCAGATATCCCGTGTTCCCATGCGCAGACATGATACACTGGATTGTCTCTCACACTGGTCCCGAGACGATGACCTTGAGCAGTGTCAGTGGGACAAAGCTTGTGACCTTTCGGGAACAGGATTATGATGAGATATATTAGATGTCAAAGCCTGTGACTGTCATGGAGGCTCCGTTCAGCTTACCCAACAACAGTGCTAACTCCAGAGACATTCTGAAGGATTGGATAAAGGAGCCAGCTCGTTTCAGGATGACACCCAACCAGGTCTACAAGACAAAGATACTGAGGAAGGCGTTCCAATACTTGATCATATTTGCTTGTCGACTCTATGGCCAAGCAAGCATGGAAACCTTCCCATAGAGTTGGGTAGTTGCATTGGACCAAGTGGCTAGAGAAGGAAAACCATGTAACGGGTATGGCACACTAGCTCATCAGTTGAAGGAACAAGTCACGAAGGCTCGACCGTCACCCGGAGGTATGCATGCAGAGATTTACAGGTCCGCATACATCCTAGATGCATTTTGTGCTCAACACGAGTTCCTAGGCTTGGAGTGGGCATGGTCATCGACGGAGACTACTGTGAACACATATTTCAAGTTGTTGTTCGAATGCAGCTTCAAAGGAGTAATCACCATGGCTGTCCGATCACTTTGTCGTCCCTTTGTACAAGATGATATTCGAACAAGATCCACCCTGCATGTCAAAGGAAACAATGGAGGCGTTAATAGGTATTGTAGGTTGGTATGCCTCACTGCCCGACACTTTCATCCAAATGTTCAGTGCGGAGAAGCCTCTGCATGTTCTGCCAAAGTTTGCCTTGGACGTACTGGTCATGCAGGAAGTAGCCTATCACAGCTCGGCAGGATTGACAACTAGACTGCAGCGGAATAAGAAGGCACCTTGGCCCACTCTTCTGTTGCGGATTGGGTTATATGAGATCCGGAGTATCAAGCAAGCGAATGTCGAAGCATAACTGATGAAGAATTATCCATTTGACCTCCAAAGCTATAATCCGTATGACCCACATTGCATTGTGAAGGGTCATTGCACGAGAGTTTAGTTCAACTGGATCTAAGGGGCATTTCATTAGGCCGAGGAGGACCCATGGAGATATTGTTATAGTTTCTCTAGACCCAATGAACCAGTCGGATTCGTTGTGGAGTGGTTAGCGAAGCAGAGTGAAACAACATCACAGAGAGCACCAGTAGTAGCAGCAGTGGCAGCAGAGCCAAGCATACCATTGCGCGATAAAGAGAAGAGGAAGATTGTTGATCGCAGGAGGAGAAAAACTGCAAGTTTAAGTAGATCCACTTGTAGAGAAAGCAACTATGGCTATAGAGGCAAAGAGGCAGCAACGCGACAAGCAAATCACACGAAGGCAGAAGGATAAAAAGAGAATGGAAGAAGCAGAGAAGGAGTTGCATGAGCTGGGGGAGCAACTCTAAAAGGAACAAGACTTGCGCAAACAGGAGAGGGAAGTGTAACAACAACAGATACAACAGGGGGCACAACATGTGCCAACAGACAAAGCAGCACTCGTACAAGTAGTTGATTCATCTGAACAACTGGCATCAGGTGAACAGGGTGAATCATCGCAGGGGCAAGACATTGCTCATGAGATAGAACCTAGGTTGCACGAAACAGGGAAATGGGTACGAGTTTCCGAAACGGGAAGCGATACGAAACGCGACCTCCCCAAATTTTGGAAACGGGGAAATGCGAATATATATATATATATATATATATTAGGACATTTAAGAAATATGTGCAATCATAAAGCAATATATGATTACATTCTTAATTTATTACATTATGTAAATTGTCAATTGTCAATCATTAAATATAAGTCTCTAAATTCATACATTTACTCATGATGATCACCTTAATGAAAAAGAATATCCAAAATCAGCCACAGAAATTTCTAATTTCTGTCTTGTGCTTGATTGGGAGTCTCCCCTCATAGTCGAACGACTTAGTGCTCTGATTAAATACAAGTTTCATTCCCTAGTCCCTACATGCTCTTCATTATTGGGAGTCTCCCCTGAAGAGGGCTTGGTTCTCTTGATTAAATACAAGTTCCATACCCTAGTACATGATAAAATCCAATGGAAACATTGCAATCCCCCCAATCCTGAAATCCTGAAAAACAAATAAGTCTGGTGGATTTTGAGTGAGATCTAAAATTCTACTTTCTCCATATGAAATCCAATGAGGGCGAAACCACTCTCAAACATCCTGAGTCATTTCATGGTAATGTTAAAAATTTAAGTAAAAGGATGAAAATGAAAAATAAAGGAGAATATCACTTTTACTTTAAGAATTTAACATTACCATGAACTGCATATTAACACTAGGGAAAAAGTTCACTTTTATAACTTTAGACAGGCATCTAGAAGCAACTAAAAGACACTAGGATAACCTAAAAATAAATTAGAAAACAAACTAATTTAAATAAAAAAAAGAAAAAAAAGCTGAAACACAAGTAAAAAGCTGAAACGTGAGTTGTACGGCCCTGAAACGCGTTTCAGGCCGTACTGGCCACGTTTCAGTTTCGTGAAACGTGGCAATATGGCCTGAAACGCGTCTCAAGGCCGTACCAAACACATTTCAGCGTTTTGTACCCGTTTCCGTACGGAAATGCCTCCTTGCCCTACGTTTCCTGCAACATAGGATAGAACAGACACTTCAACAGTTGGATGCAAACATGGAGCAGCAGGAGTTGGAACAGGACACTAACCTCATGCCTCATCACAAAGAGGTCGACTCACCTGCTTCAATACATCCAGAAGAGGAGCAAGTCTCGGATGACCAAGGAGACATTGAGATCCTTGGTGATCAACTAGAAGAAGAGATGCACAAGATCTCGTTTGTTGAATCCCAACATAGATTTGTGCAATCTCGCAGAGTGTCAACTCTGGAGGATCAAACATCTACTGCGCAAGTTGAAGAATGAGTGATCGTGATTGATGTGCGCAAACATCCAGTTGTCTTGGCCGATGCAACTAGAGTGTATGCCGAAGCCACTAGCTCAGGTGTTTGCTTCCTAATAGCTGAGAATGAGTGAATGGAAAAGGAACTACAAACGACCAAGCAAGGAGGAGACTTGGTGACAATGTCTGCCCGAGCGGAACTAAAGAAGGCAATACTAGATGAAGTATTGTCCCTTGACACAGTTATGCGAGCATTGTACTCCAGCACAAGGCAGTTGTCCATCTCAACGGATGGCAGCGGCGATGTGCTAGGAGAGCACCCATCTTGACGAACATACATGCTGTTGTTGATGACATGCAAACATGGACGATGAAGTACAAGGGAGCCCAACTTCACTTGGCAAAGATGATGAGGCCAAATGCGGTCGAGCTGAAAGCACGTATTCGGAGTCAGATCCAGAACTATGAGGACCTCCCACAACTCATCACGAGCATGCAAGCTTCCCATGCACGAGTATTCAAGAGCATGGATGTTGTGGTGCGCACACATGCGATCCCATCACTTGGGAATCTCACCCAGGTGAAGACCAAGAAGCAGGTCTGACTAGAGCTTGACTTGTACTTCGATGAGTTGATGCGCATCGCCACCAACCCAGACTTGCCTATCAAGTGCAGACATCATGCACAAGTATGTTGCTGGTCCGGCCACATTGAAGACAATGATGCGCATGCTTTTAGATGAGTTGGATAGAGGAGCCCGAGCAGTGTACCCGGATGCTATGGAGGCAAAGGTCAGGTTTCAGACGGATGTCACTGCGGAACACACAAACACTCTCAGAGACTACAAAGCTTGGCATCAACATGTTACTGTTGATCAACATGAGGATGTTGAGTAGTTGGACTTCTATAGTTGTCTAAGTCAGAGTGATCCTAGTTTGGCTTGCTCAAGCCATTGTGTTCACATGTATACATGTGCATTGTAATGTTGAGTCATGGCAAGTGTAAGTCAACTGTCAATAGTGGATGTAATATTCATAGAGTAGGTGAAGAGTCATGAAGGTAGTTGAACAGTCATAAAGGGGAATGTCAAAGGCCACCCCACCCTTTGTTATAAATAGTCCCTCATAACTCATTATAAGGGCTTTTGGTCAACCAAGCCTCTTGAAGAAAGCTTGGACAATATTGTGACGCACCTTGGCTTTTCCACTACACGGAACTAGTTCATCTCTTTGGAGGAGCAGGTGGATGTGGCTGTAACGTTCCATTGTTGGGGCTAGCAGGTTTACATGGATGTGTTGTATGATTGGGACTTACACTTCTTTATATAATAAGAACCAGCACATTCATGCATATGTTGTTATTGCAGTTGGACTGCTTCGGTTGCTTAGCGATATATGTTGTTTAACTTACGTATTTGTGTATGAACTGCTCCGTATGCGATTATATGAATCTTGTATAGATGTGTTGTTGGTTTAACCATCACTTTGGATTGTCGAATGATCTGCTTTCCAGCTTGTGATGCATCTTCGCCCGTGTGTTCCCTTCTCAGCGGAGTACTGTTACAAGTTGCTAAGGGGCACACTCATCTCACTCCCCCATGTGTTAGAACCTCTCATTCACCTTCCTTAACTCACTGCAGCAGTCACACCTTGCTACTGACAGTGTTATCTTACTTGCCTCTGTGCGACATCGTGGTCAAGGCATTACCTTACGACCCACTAATAGGACTCCTACACCAAACGGTTTGAGGTCTAATTGGGACTTCTTACCGGGGAGATCCCCTTGACATGTTGGTAGGTCCAACACCGTCAACACAATCTTATCAAACTTTTGGATAAACTCCCTAATGTCTTCCCTAGCCTTAACTGTGTGGTAAAACTTCTCAAGGTTAAAAGCCCCTTCAGCATTAGATGACCATCTCTTTACAAAGGCATCTTCAAATTTGTCAAAGTCATTTATGCTACTAGGAGGGAGACTAAGATACTATTCCCTCAAATGTCCCTTAAAGGATGGAGCAAAAAGCATCATAATTACGTCATCATCCTTAATTCCCCTCAGGGAAAGTGCCCAAAAGTAATCATCAACATGATTACAGGCATTTTGATCAAAACTCCCTTTGAACTTGGGTAGCCACTCATGATAATTATCGGGTAGAGCATTGAGGTTGTCACTCAACATCAAAGGTCTAAAGGCACTAGCAAGTAACCTTTTGCTTCTTGATCAACCTAAGGTTAATGAATCAATTCCTCAATGATTCATAGGGGAGGAAGACCTGCTTCCTCCTCGACAACAGTGCCAAAAATGTTGCCACACAATCTAGCAAGGGTCCTAGGAGGGGTACCTAAGGGACGACTAGTAGACCAAATGACAACAATAGGACAAAGAACCACAATCACCTCAGTCAATGTCCCTTGCTCTTTACAAACTTTCACCGTGTTGGAAATGTTGGGGGGGGGGGGGGTGAATCAGTGTTTCTTTTTCAATTGCTATTTTACTAGTTAAACATTTATATTCAAAACACCAGCTGAACAACAAGGATAATGCTTTTTTTAATATAATCTTTACAATAATATATCAATATATATATATATATATATATATATATATTATATATATATTATATATATAATTCCAATCTATTGCAAAGCACCAACTTGGACTTTTGTGAGGATCCAACCTCCAGAGCACCAACTCTGTTTTGTCAAGGCACCAACCTTGGACTTAGGAGCACCAACTCCCAAGACACCAATCCTTCCAGTTTTGAGGCACCAACTTGAAGGACACCAATACTTCCAGTTTCTGAGGCACCAATCCCAAGGACACCAATCGTTTCAGTTTTTGAGGCACCAACCCCAAGGGCTTCGACCCAATCTTGTCAAGGCATGTTTGATAGTAATGTTCTGCTCTCGGAACTCTTCTTTACTGAGTTCTGTCTGTTTACAACTTCACTGTAGTCTCCATGCTACAACATCAATGGCAACCAGTCTTCTTATGAAGGAGTCTTTACAACTCTTCATACTGTCCACACAGAGTCTACAATAGCCATCATGATCTCTGATAATGTCTCCACACAGCTTTAGTGAGTCTACTATTAGCTGCACTAAGCTCTGCACAAGAACCAACTTTCTGTTCAAGCATTTGTTCTAATCACAGTAAATGTTTCAGCATGACTGCTTCTCTGCTGGCCACTTCTCCCTTCAAACAATGTCAGATAAAACTTTATTTATTACATCACAGACTTGTTCTTCAGACTACATTGTGTACCTGATTAATTCATCACAGGTCTGAGTCTTTCATAGGGTAACACGATCAACAGAGATGCTCGTCCTTCGAATGCCTCCTGTCCTGTTGGACCTTCGACCCTTTTCTATTCTGCTGGACCTACAACTGCCTCTGTTTCTTCCAGTTTTTCAACAACAACCGCATAAAGGCAATTCTTTGTTTTCTTATACTAATACCGCCTAACCTTTGGCTTCCCTTTCGCTCACTTAAACTTCCGCCTCCTCTGTGCTTGCTCGACCTTTTGGCTTCCTCCTTTGATTGCTTGATCTTCGGCTTCCCGATCTCTGGCTTCCTCTGTCTCTTCGTGTTCACCAACGCTCATTGGACACGTTCAGGAGGAAGAACGGCCGAAATACAAAGAAATGTTGCTCATTAAAAATATCAGAGAGATCATTTTCCTTTAATAATATTCATACATTAGACTTCATTGTTTACAGAGGATTTCATTGGAGAGACAATACCAACAGGCAGGCCCCACATGCCACGTCACAATTGCAATCGCAATCGCAATCGTAATCGTAATCGCAATCACAATTGTTCAGGCCCACTAAACTATTGGAAACGTTAATTTATGCTTTTGGCCTTAAAAACCCCGGGCAACACATTTATCGGAATACACAGGAATACACGGAAAAACCCGACCGAATGCTTAAGGCCGGACTTCAAATCATTACGCTCGCATCTATAACTTCATCGGGTCCGCTCCTCCATAACTTTGTCGCAATCGCCAGTTTTGCACACAACATGGCCAATTCCCCTTTTGCCGATGGGACGGATGCGACATTCAATGAACTGTTTTTTAATGAATCCATCGGGTCCATATATATATCACAATCGACACTTTATAGAGTGGCAAGGCTTTACAATATATGCGATATGCAACAGATGCGATAATATGTTAAATTATATTGCAATGGTGTAGTCAGGTCTGCGTTATTATCGCAATCGCAGTTTAATCGTGACACAGGCTTTAAACTCTGCGATACATAACTCCCGACATGACGGACGCGATATACCATTAGGGCGTGATATAATAGGATCATTGGGTCAGCATAAGTATATCGCAGTCGGGGTTTTGGGGGTGACAGCCCTTCATAACTTACGATTATCGCGAATGCGATATAACAATAGGGCATTTTATAATGGTGCGGCAGGTCCGTGTATTTATAGACTATATATATATATATATTATAATATAATTATATATATATATACTCCTCTGCTCCTCTGATTGGTCTTCCCTTTGGATTCCGATAGTTCTTCTTTGGCATATATTACATGCGATATTCCGGATATGGCTCCTCTTGCTCCAATGTCTTCCTTTGGCTTTGCAATGTCTTTCAATGAACTTGTCTGATACTTGCATGCCTTGATGGCTTCTGTCTTTTCCAATACGCCTCTCTTGCTCTGATATTCTGCAATACTCTTAAGCATAAGCGATAGCTTTGATATGCCTCCTTTGTTAACTCCTCCGTTAACAGACTCTTACTCATGGCTTGGCTTTCCTGATTGCCTTGCTCCTTGGCTTCGTATCGTCATTTAGTATCCTAGGATATTGCTATATAGACATACTCCTGTTGATTCATGGATCTTCTCTACTTGGCTTCACATCATTGTTTACTGTCCAGAATATTGCCATATTAACATCAATGACAACCTAGGTTAACACACCGATGGGGGGAGTCCTAGTATAAAGGAAATCACTAGGATGATATGGTCAATGACTAGGTATAGTGTGATTTCCAAAGCCCATTCAAAGGAGAGGCTCAGATAGTGGCTTGGTTGCTTCAAAAGCAAGTTAATGGCTCTCCAAGAAAGGCTTATGAGGAGGCATAAACCTAGGAGGAGTGGATATTGAACACAAAGGGTATACCTCAATCAAAGATTCCTAAGGAAGTG
>APFE030055624.1:5267-19416 GCA_000404065.3 Pinus taeda | reverse complement strand
AGTAGAAATTGATTCACAAAGAGAAGCTTTTATGCATCTATGATAAGGAAATATTGACCCTTAAGCATGTTGTCGAAAAATTCAAGCCATATTTATCCGAACAGCACCTCAAAATTGGAACAGAGCATGAAACTTTGAAGTATTCATTATCCCAATGAAATTTTAGCGAACAAGCAGGAAAGTAAACTACAAGGCTTTTTCTTTGAGATTCAATACAAGAAGGGCATAAATAATGCTTCAGCCGATTTCTTATCTATGCTATCTATCGTAGAACTGGGATGGAAAAAAGTAGTTGTATGTGCAAAAGATGAGAGGGCAGTTGATAGGCTACAAAACTCCAAATGAAACCTAGGAGGAGGACAATGGGTATGCATTTGCAGGCAATCTGAATTTTTTATAAGAATTGCATATATCTAGTACCGAAATCTATATTTTAACAAGGCGGAGATAGAAGATTGCCAATCCTCATCTGCTGTTGGTCAAAAGTTGACATTTCAGTGGTACTAGGTCATTCCAAGGATCTGGAACTTCTCATGCGAGCTATTCAATCAAAGTCCTGATAAATAAGGGGATTTAGGCATTGCACAATTAGCAACCTCTTGATCCACCAGCAAAGATTGACCATCTTGCCTTAAACTTGAAAATTATCTTGCCCTAAACTTGAAGGACTTCTCGATTGGAAAGAAGATGACAATTCAGTCTCCGTAAATTGCAATGGTTTTCAAATGGGAAAAAATTTACCCTAATTAAACTCGAGTGGATCCAAATGATTTTTCATGGGAGCTAGACTGTGAATCAGAACTACGCATTGGTATATCTACTGCGGCACAGACACCTTGTTTGGACATTGTAACAAAGTTACAAACTATGCAAATGACCAATTATCAAATCAAAATACTGGGTGCTAGAGACTGATAACAAAGTGACCAACCATTTATCAAATCAAAACATTGAGTAGTGCAGACTGATCACTAAGTGACCAATTTTAAATCAGAGGGAAGATACACAACCGATTACACTGATTAAGAAAACAAACATTACCATATATGTATACATAGAAACCCCAAGTACCCCAGATATAAGTTATAGATAAAGTTTACTGTTCTTCCCCACAGCAAGCTATTCATGGAGCAATCCTGACACCCTTTCTTTGTGAAAATTCTAGACATGTCACGAGAATTGTGTGCCATACAGCAGCCCAAAAAGCCTAGACACTTGATCATGATTAATCGTGTGAGTCATCAAGTAAAAAGCCTGCTAATAAAGTCATCAAGCCTTTCTTCCAGAAAATTATAGACACACGCATCAATAAACTGTGTATTCTACGCTGCAAGACATGCTGAATTGGGTCTGTTCTGGTTAATACAATGTGTCAGCCCTCCATTCCTAATTATTGGGTGCACAATAGGTGATCGTGTCAATAAAAATCTTCTCACCACT
Organism: Pinus taeda; assembly: GCA_000404065.3. Lineage (NCBI taxonomy): Eukaryota > Viridiplantae > Streptophyta > Pinopsida > Pinales > Pinaceae > Pinus > Pinus taeda. The sequence continues at coordinate 17,976 of APFE030055624.1, read as the reverse complement.
GGCATTCAACGAACCAGAATGACCAGGTTCATCTGAATGTTTACTTGCCAGATGCTCTTGCACCCTTTTCCTCCCCATCCCAAATACCCCTCTCGCTCATAGCTTCATGGGCAGATCCTTTTATTTGACATCCATTTTCTGCATTTATTTCTCTTAGTTGAAGGGAAAACCCCAGAAGAAGGGATAGAAAGTAGATAACCAACACCAACAGTTTGGTTTGACTACTCATAATACTGGCTCAGGTTACCTCATAAGATAGGTTAATAAAAAAAAAGTTCACAAGGGTGTGTTGCAGCACCTTACTGGTAACATCATCCTCCTACATCCATGCTCATTTCTGGCTCCATATTTCATCTACCAGTGACTGGTGGATTTCTGACACCTTTAAAATCCCTTACAGGCTCATTCCTAAAGTAGATTTAAGGATAAATTTTAAAATTGAATTTCTATCTTACTGATTTGATTTCGGACACCTTTAAAGTCCCTTACTGGGTCATTCCTAAAGAAGTTGTAAGGATGCATTTTAAATCAGTTATAATAAAGTCAAAAGACTAAAGGAATCTGGCTCATTCCTAAAGCAGTTTTAAGGATGCATTTTAAATCAATTATAATAAAGTCAAAAGACTAAAGGAATTTAACTAGTAAATGTACCCTAGGTCCTCCCTACATTAGGCTCCTATGTTATAATTGTACAGACACTGAACACAGTGAAGGGACCCGGTTTAAATGCTCCTAAGTTATGACGGTATATAGATACTATATAGTGGAATTATAAATATTCAGAAAGTGCGAACATTTTTACATTTTCTTTGTCCACTTTAGCAGGAGATGGACTATGAGTTGGGATAAGAGTTATCCACCATGGTTGGTTGTTAGAGGATGGGGAAAGGAATATTTGGGTTTTTTCCTTTTGGTGAAGTTTTTCTCCACTAACTTTGTACTTTCTAGGAGGGTTAAATCCTTAGACTATCTATTTTTCAGCAAACTCATCAATGGCTAACCGGGCACTTCCTTGTAAGTTATGGAATTAGATAGATAAAAACGTACTTGTAATTCTTATAATGTTGTTGAACAGAGAAAAATGGATTGTTGTTTGGGAGTTGTTTGATGTAAGAAAATATTTTCTTAGGTTTGGAGATAGGTTAATTGCTCTGGCTTTGACTACTTCTACCCCTACATGATACTCCAGTCTTACCAGTCTTACTCTCTAAGACTAGTTATCATTAGCATAAATAAACACAATAGAAACATAAGGAATGAGCTGGTTTCTGTCCATCTAAGATCAATACGCAAGGGAATGCAAAGCATAAATGCTAGTGTATTACTCTCTTAAATTGAACTAAAAGGCATTTTTATGGGCCTCGGTTACAGAAATGTTTGCAGTAGTAGTACACTGAATAGGAAGGAAAATGTAAGTAGTACATTTCTTTTCAACCTTTTCCAAACCATTTATGTAGGGATTGATTTTGGACAAAAGTATACTAATTTGCTTCAGGTTAATATTGTGTAGAATGAAAAGAAAGAGCTTACAGTGAACTATTTATTAGAACCAATCACATACCTAGGATTTGTCCCACCTTAGAGTAAACAAAGTTGCAAACCCCTGTCAAGTATTTGAACCTTCTTTCCTTAGCTATCCTAGGTAGGCCCCAAGCATGCTTTGTCCTAGTGCATCCTAGGCAAGTTGCTTAAACTTAGATAGGCAAGGGCACGATCTCTCAAACCATATTTTTTTAAATAGGTCTTGATTAGATGTGTTTGCTTACATAATGTGTTCTTGTCTAATCCAAATGTCTTCCTAGAGGTCCTGTGTGCTTTTGCCTACTTGATGTGTTTCCATCTAATGCAGGTGTGACCTCAGCACTATCTCCCTAGGATTAGCAAGTCTATCCGTACTCTTTACACCTTGTTCAAGCTGGTTGAGAAAAATAATAAATGGAGATTGATGAATATGACTCTTATAGGTAATAAAATGGTTAATAATCTAACCCCAAACCTATGTAAGCTCAACATGGCATGGATTCTCTGTCACTCAACTAAACAAGAAACATCCAATGACCAAATTCTCCGTTTACAAAAGTGAAGGGACTAAAAGAATTGTAATAAAATTTAACTCACTTATTGAATTTCTACACACAATGTCTAAAAAGAAAATTCTGGAAACCAAAATTTTTCTACAAGTTTAAACATTAGAAGGTTTTATGCTAGCAGCGCCAATTGATTGTTGCAAGTCACTGAATGGTTAATAATCTCACTCCAAATAACCTCAACCTGTTAGTTTATAAGCTCAACATGGCTTGGACTTCTGGTCACTCTACATTTTAAATGTCCAATAACCAAAACCTATTTGCAAAATGCAGAGAGGAAAAAACACTCTATTAAAATTGCAATAAAATTCTACTTGCATATTGAACTTCTAAAAGACAAAAATACAAAAACAAACAAAATTGGAAAAAATTGAAGAATGTTTTGGAAATCCCAAAATTTTCTTTAGACTCGAGCGTCAGAGGGTTTTTTATGCTAATGCTAAATCAGCACCATGCACGAGCCCCACTTGGATATGGTAGTCAAACTGAATATTAATGCCACTAAGCATTATGCTACTTAATTCAGTAAGGTCAGCACTTACATTATTAATCTTACTAAGTTTATACTACCACTACGGTGAAATTACAGTATTCAAATGGAGAAGTTCAACCAATGCCACTAAGCATTATATTGGGTCAGCACTTACATTATTAATCTTACTAAGTTTATACTACCACTACGGTGAAATTACAGTATTCAAGTGGAGAAGTTCAACCAGTAACACCAGTTATACTCGCTCTTTATCAATGAGTACGCTCTAAAGTCATATTACTCTTGATTACCTCGTATGTCCATAGTAAATTGTTAAGGTACATAATGGGCAAATTTGAATCTTAACAAGTACAATAGAGCTATATTTGAATCTTAACAAGTACAATAGAGCTATGACATAAACTGTAGAAATAAAGAGTTATGTGCTATATAAAGCATCACTATTCCGAGCCTTACAGGTACCCTTAATTAGTTTGCGTTAGTGTTGTAAAGGTTTTATCTCGAGTGACTAGAGCAATTGACTGTACCCCATATTACCCTGCCACTAGCCCCATGGTTTTTATTGTACTCAGTAGATACTAATATATTGTAGTCTAGCCTATGCCCTTGGTATTGCATTAATTGGCTATGGTATGCATGTAATTAAAGCATAGTTTTCATGCGAGCTATTATACATAGTACTATTGATTACTGGGGTTATTTACAAGTCATTCTATTGAGTCTGGTTGACTTGAATCACATCTTGGCGAACTCTTTAATCTGAGTACAGGTCATTCTATTCAGTCTAGAGATTGATATCAGGGTAAGGTGTAATTCTAGGCTAATCTCAATTACTAAACCATATAATAGTGTAAACACTAGAGCTCAATTAACATAGTAGCAAGTATTATACGTCACAAAAGAGCTTAAGCATACTAGGAACAAGCTGCATATAGGGCTAAGAACTCACTTATGTTCCATGAAAACGGGTATTACACTCTGATCACTCACAACGTTGTAGTTCTATTATCTCATGTAGCATCTACCTAGAAGAATATTTGCTAGCTTACAAGTTGCTTATTTATCTATATAATGATGGACTCATACAGCATTTACGAGTAATCTGATGATAGCTTAATTTGCTTAAGTGTACATGATAGCAACTTAATTCAACTCTTAACATGCCCTTAGTTATATGTCTAGTTAATCCAAGAATATGTAAATAAGTTGCTGTAGTTCTGATCAAGGGCAAAGCAGACTTATTTGTACTACTCACCTCTACATGTTGAACTTCTACAAAAAGTTTACTACTCACCTCTACATGTTGAACTTCTACAAAAAGTTTACTACTCACCTCTACATGTTGAACTTCTACAAAAAGTTTCTAAAAAGACTACTCTGGAAACCCCAAAATCCCTCAATGCAGAATTATTTGTACTACTCGCCTCTACATGTTGAACTTCTACAAAAAGTTTCTAAGAAGAAGACTCTGGAAACACCAAAATCTTTTTTAGACTTGATCATTAAAGGGTTTTATGCTAATGCTAAATCAGCACAAATATGTGGAAATTTCATAGACTATATTCAAAAAATAAAACCAATAAACAGTAAAAAAAAAAATAAAACCCAAAGAAATTGAAGAACCAAACACATCACAGATTATGAATTTTTAGAAACAATTTTTAAAAAGAAATTTATGGAAACCTGAAACCTTATTTAGATTTGAACAGGGTTTTATGCTAACACTAAATCAGTCTCAATTTATTGAATTTTGATAACAAAACTCAAAAATTAGAACCTATTAGGACATAAACAGTACCAAAAAAAACTAAAGACATAGTGAAAAAAAACTCATCAAAGATTATAAAATCTTTCACAACCAAAAACCAGAGACATAGAAAAACCCAACTCGTCAAAGATTATAAAATCTTTCCCAACCCTTACATGCAAATGCAATTAGGAATAAGAAGCTTTTAATTAAAAGCATATAAACCATAGTGCATATGTATATAAGCCCTCATCTTATGAGATAGGAGAGAAACCAAAAAATAAAAGTTAATCTCACCTGTGATCTCAAAAAATACACCTCAGCCCTGTTTTCCACCACTATTTATTGGTCATATATTTCCTCACCTGCACTCAAGAGAAAATGAAAAAAATATGATAAAACTTCCCGTAAAAAATACAATTATCTCATCCGAAAATTCAGCTAATATAATATACCATAGAAAATTTAAATCAAATAAATAAAACAGTACCTACTGCTCAGTCTTCACAATTAAATCAATTAAATCGATCATCCCGTCTTATGCTCATTGCAACATCGCCCTCCCTCTTGACCAAGCAAACAAGTACCAACCTCTCAAACCAGAACCAAAATAACAGCAAACAAACCCAAATCTAGACCAACTAGGAAAAGAAAATAAACAGAAACAAAATAGATAAGAAGTAAAAGAAAATGCAGAGAGAAATTAAGCATGGCCATGCTCCAGAAAGAAAATAAAACACAGAGTATCAAAATGCAACAAACAGTAAAATCTGTCCGGCTCTTCTGTCTAAACCCAATAAATTCGAAAATCTGTCAGGCTCTATTATCTAATTTGTTCTACCAATCTCCTTCTCCGCCAAGCTCCACCAAAAACATAAGCCCAGCATCTCTCCAATCTTCTGTTCTCTCTTTCCCCGCCAAGCTCCAGATAAAAATAAGAAGCCCACCATCTCTCAGATCTTCTGCTCTCCACTCTTGCTCTGTCGGCCAAGGTAGCAAATGAAAGGCTTCTGCCGGCCAGCTGAGCAAATGCCTACCATCTATCAGATACTCTCCAATCTTTCGCCCTCCACTCTTTCTTGATCTGCCGGCCAAGCGTATAAATGTGATAATATATATCGGATTTCAAGAATTTCTAAAGTTTTTGCCTCTTTCAAATTCGCCGCTAGCATGCGCACAGAGCCTTTGACATTAAAATGTGTATTTAAAATATGATCTGCATTTTTCCCTCTCACTTGCGCACAGAGACCAATGTGACCGTTGAAACATGTATTTAAGTTAAAATATGTATTTAAAATATCGTCTCAAAATATGTGTATTGAATTGTGCGCCACGTACTTGCAACCTGTTTTTATTATTATATATAGTTGGGAGTTGTCTATTGGTTACCTATTTGGAAAAATGTTTAAAAAAATAAAATAAAAAATTAATAATAAGTTTATTAATCATTAAATTTTATTTTTATATATTTTTATATTATCATTATTTAAATATATGGATGAAACAATATATTATAAGAATAAAATATATAAAGGAAAATAAATTATAGATATAAATAAACTGTATTTTAAAATAAGTAAAGTGTAATGTATACCATGCTTCCACACAATTGTATACAAGAAGTGTTATCTAAAAAACTAATTAGGGATCTGTCTCAAATATTAGTGAGTTAGATGTGCCTAAAAAGTCCTAGATGTGTTCACACCTTCATTCTTTGACATTATGCCCTATGATATATTTTCAAAAGTATAAACATTTTTGGATCTCCAAATTCCACGAAAAAAATATGAATAAAGGTAGAGCACGAAATTGGTGGTTTACAAACATCCAATCCCATAAGCAAGCCTCAATAGATGTAGAGTTCCAAATCAACACTATAATTTATGATATGTAGTGATTAAAAAAGTTTTAGAGAAGTCATAACAAGATCTTTGTGATGAGATTCTATTAATGGGAGATTTACATAATAACCATTTCTCCAAAAGAGAATCTCTCTATATATATATAAATGTTTACTAAAGGTAGAGCACAAAATTTGTGCTTTACAAACATCCAATCACATAAGCAAGCCTCAATAGATGTAGGGTTCCTATCAACACTATAATTTATGATATGTAGTGATTAAAAAAGTTTTAGAGAAGTCATAACAAGATCTTTGTGATGAGATTCTATTAATGGGAGATTTACATAATAACCATTACTCTAAAAGAGAATCTCTCTATATATATAAATGTTTACTATGTGAGCTGAAATTGGGTTCTAATCAAGAAAAAGCACTATGCTCTATATGTATAAAGAGAAGTTGAAAATGAGATGTATATGATGATACATTGTTTCACCTATGAACAAGCATAACACAAAAGTACTCCATTCAACCATAAAGTACAAGTATAGAACAAAAGTAATGGATTCAACATAAAAGTTTGAGTATCTAGTCTTTTCAACTTCTTAATAAACCAAATATGGAATGATATAAATGATATAGTTTAACACAACCAAAAAATCAATAAATGCAAGTGGAGACATCTTCAAAATAAAAGGAGAGAAAAATGTGAATATAAATTTTGTAATTCTTAATCTTGTAAATCTCGTAAAAAATATCTTATGAATATAAAGGAAAATATTCTACTCCTTTTGTCCATGTAAAAAATAATAATTACCAAATATAAATATTTGCATTTGCATATCTATATTAATAGTAGCTTTTAGTTTGTGCAATAGGTGCTTCATGTTCTTAGGAATGTGCATGTGTTTGTGATCCTTTGGCCTCGACATTCCCTCCATTCTTAAGAATGTGCATGTGCCAGCCCTCCATTCTTAATTTTTGGGTGCACAATAGCTGATCATGTCAATAAAAATCTTCTCACCATTGGCATCCAACAAACTAGAATGCCTAGGTTCATCTAAATGTTTACTGGCCATATGCTCTTCCACCCTTTTCCTCCCCATCCAGAATACCCCTCTTGCTCATAGCTTCATGGGCAGATCCCTTTAATTAACATCCAATTTCTACATTTATTTCTCTTAGTTGAAGGGAAAGCCCCAGAAGAAGGGATAGAAAGTAGATAACCAACACCAACACCTTGGTTTGATCACTCATAATACTCGCTCATGATACCTCATAAGATAGGCTAAGAAAAAAAAATGGTTCACAAGGGTGTGTTACAGCAACTTACTGGGTGACAACATCCTCTTACATCCATGCTTATTTCTAGCTCCATATTTCATCTACCTTACTAGTGGATTTCTGACACCTTTAAAATCCCTTATCGGCTCATTCCTAAAGTAGCTTTAAGGATATATTTTAAATTAATTGAATTTCTATCTTACTGATTTTATTTCTGACACCTTTAAAGTCCCTCACTGGCTCATTCATAAAGCAATTTTAAGGATGCATTTTAAACAATTATAATAAAGTCAAAAGACTAAAGGAATCTAACTAGTGAATGTACCCTAGGGCCTACCTACATTAGGCTTCTATGTTATAATTGTACAGACACTGAACACAGTGAAGGGACCGTGTTTAAATGCTCCTAAGTTATGACGGTATATAGACACTATATAGTGGAATTAAAAATATTTAGAAAGTGCAAACATTTTTACATTTTCTTTGTCCACTTTAGTAGGAGATGAACTATGCGGGATAAGAGTTATCTACCATGGTTGGTTGTTATAGGAAGGGGGAAAAGAATATTTGGGTGGTTTCCTTTTGGTGAAGTTTTTTTGCACCAACCTTGTATCTTTTAGGAGGATTAAATCCTTAGACTATCCATTCCTCAACAAACTCATCAATGGATAACGAGGGACTTCCTTCTAAGTTATGAGTGAACCCCCACCACATTGCTTTAGGTAAAAATTAATAAATGGAACTTGTTAAAGGCATAACATATATCCATGGAATTCAATATATAAAAATGTACTTGTAATTCTTATAATGTTGCTGAATAGAGAAAAATGGATTGTTGTTTGGGAGTTGTTTGATATAAGAGAATATTTTCTTAGGTTTGGGAGATAGGTTAATTGCCTTGGCTTTGACTACTTCTACCCCTAAAGGAAGATTATCAACATATACAGTATTACCAGTCTTACTCTCTAAGACTAGCTGTCATTGGCATAAATAAACACAATAGAAACATAAGGAATGAGGTATGTTTCTGTCAATATGCAAGGGAATGCAAAGCATAAATGCTAGTGTATTACTCTCTTAAATTGAAAGGCATTTTTATGGGCCTCGGTTACACAAATGTTTGTTGAAAATGTAGGAACTACATTTATTTTCAACCTTTTCCAAACCATTTATGTAGGGATTGATTTTGGACAAAGGCATACTAATTTGCTTCATGTTAATATTGTGTAGAATGAAAGGAAAGAGATTAGCATGAACTACTTATTAGAACAAATCACATACCTAGGGTTTGTCCCACCTTAGAGTAAACAAAGGTGCAAACCCCTATCAAGTATTTGAACCTTCTTTCCTTGGCTATCCTAGGTCTACCCAAGCACACTTAGTGCTAGTTCATCCCAAACAACTTGCTTAAACTTAGATAGGCAAGGGCACGACGTGTGAAACCATATTCTTTTAAATATGGTCTTGATAAGATGTGTTTGCTTACATAATGTGTTCTTGTCTAATCCAAATGCCTTCCTACAAGTCCTACTTCAGTGTGCTTTTGCCTACTTGATGTGTTTCCATCTAATGTAGGTGTGACCTGGGAGCATCGTCTCCCTCGGACTACTTGATGTGTTTCCATCTAATGCAGGTGTGACCTGGGAGCATCGTCTCCCTCGGACTAGCAAGTCTATTCATCCTCCTTACACCTTGTTCAAGTTGGTAGAAAAAAATAATACATGGACATTGATGAATACGACTGTTAGAGGTAATAGAATGGTTAATAATATGACCCCAAACATGTGTAAGCTTAGCTTATTAGTTTATAAGCTCAAAATGGCATGGATTGTCTCTCACTCAACTAAACAAGAAACATCCAATGACCAAATTCTTTGTTTACAAAAGTGCAGGGACTAAAGTATTTGCAATAAAATTTAACTCACTTACTAAATTTCTAGAAAAAGTTTCTAAAAAGAAAATTCTACAAACCAAAAAAATTCTACAAGTTTAAAGATTAGAAAGTTTTATGCTAGCAGCACCAATTGATTGTTACAATTCACTGAATGGTTAATAATCCCACTCCAAATAAGCTCTACCTATTCTAGTTTATAAGCTCAACATGGCTTTGATTGTGGGTCACTCTTTACATTTTAGATGTCCAATGGCCAAAATCTGTTTGCAAAATGCAAGGAGGAAAAGAACTCTAATAAAACTGCAATAAAATTTTACTTGCATATTTTACTTCTACACACAAATTTTGAAGAAGAAAATTCTGGAAATCCCAAAATCTTCTTTAGACTCGGGCATTAGAGGGTTTTATGCTAATGGTAAATCAACTCAAATATATTGATGTTCGATAATACTACGTGCACGAGCCCCCAATATATTGAAGTTTGATAATAGGACATGCACGAGCCTTTTCGTGTAATAACATTAGTTATTTATACCAGTAACATATAGCTCTGAGTTGTTAAAGAATATATAACAATGTGGATATGGTAAGTCAGATTGAATATTAATGCCACTAATCCTTATACTACTTAATTCAGTAAGGTCAACGCTTACTCATCATGTACGCATGGTTACGCTGGATTATTAAGCTTGCTACGTTTTACTACCACTAGGGTGAAATTACAATATTCAAGTGGAGAAGTTCAACCAGTAACACCAATTATACTCGCTCTTTATCAATGAGTACTCTATATAGTCATATTACTCTTGATTTCCTCGTATGTCCATAGTATATTGTTAAGGTAAATAATGAGCAAATTTGAATCACAATAAGTACAATAGAGCTATGACATAAACCGTAGAAATACAAGAGTTGTGTGCTATATAAAGCATCAATATTATGAGCCCTAAAGATACTCTTAATTAGCTTGTGTTAGTGTTGTAATCGTTTTATCACGAGTGACTAGAGCAATGGATTGTACTCCATATTACCCTGTGACTAGCCCCATGGTTTATATTGTACTTAGTCGATACTAATATATTGTACTCTAGTATATGCCCTTGGTATCACATTAATTGGCCATGATATGAATGTAATTAAAGCATAGTTTTCATGTCAGCTATTATAGGTAGTACTATTGATTACGTGGGGTTATTTACATGTAGTACTATTGATTACCGGGTTATTTACAGGTCATTCTATTCAGTCTTGTTGACCTGAATCACACCTTGGCTAACTCTTTAATCCGAGTACATGAGTCTAGAGATTGGTATCAAGGTAAGGTGTAATTTTGGGCTAGTCTCAATTACTAAACCATATAATAGTGTGAACACTAGAGCTTTTACAAAATTTTAGTGACATATTAAAATTCTACAAAAAGTTTCTAAGAAGAAATTTTTGGAAACCCCAAAATCTTCTTTAGACTTGAGCATTATAAGGTTTTATGCTAATGCTAAATCAACACCCATATATTGAAGTTTCATAAACAATATTAAAAAATAAAACTTATTGAGATAAACAATAACAAAAAAATAAAACCCAAAGACATTGAAGAACCAAACACATCGTAGATTATGAAAGATTAGAGAACTCTATTAGAATTGCAATAAAATTTTACTAGAGTATTGAACTTCTAGAAACAATTTCCAAAAAGAAATTTTTGTAAACTTTAAAACTTTCTTTAGATTTGAGCATTAAAGAGTTTTATGTTAACACTAAATCAATATCAATATATTGAACTTTAATAAACAATACTAAAAAAATTAAAACCTATTGAGAAATAAATAGTACCAAAATAACCAGAGACGTAACAAGAAGAAAACTCATCAAAGGTTATAAAATATTTGCCAACCCTTACATGCAAATACAATTAGGAATAAGAAGCTTTTAACTAAAATCATAGTACATATGTATCTAAATCCTAATCTTCTTAAGTACACCTACCTTGTCTTAGTAAGCTTAGAGATGAAATACGAGAGAAACCAAAAAGTTAATGTTAAGGCTCACCTGTAATCTCAAAAATACACCGCAGTTGTATTTTCCACGACTATTTATTGGTCACGTAATTTTTCATCTGCACCTCAAGAGAAAGCAGCACAAGGTAACCCAACGAAAAAAATATGATAAAACTTCCGGTAAAAAACACTAATCTATCCATGAGATATTGAAATACAATGTAATTTGAAAATTCAAATAATATATTACTACCATTGAAAAGTTTAAATAACAAATAAATAAAACAGTACCTTCTGAGTCTTCACAATTAAATCAATTATCCCGTCTTATGTTCATTGCAACATCGCCCTCCCTCTTGACCGAGCAAACAAGTACCAACCTCTCAAACCAGAACAAAAAGAAAACAAACCCAAATCTAGACAGAAACAAAATAAATAAAAAGGAAAAGAAAATAAACAGAAACAAAATAAACAAAAAGGAAAAGAAAATGCAAACCAAATCTAGACAGAAACAAAATAAATAAAAAGGAAAAGAAAATAAACAGAAACAAAATAAACAAAAAGGAAAAGAAAATGCAAACCAAATCTAGACAGAAACAAAATAAATAAAAAGGAAAAGAAAATAAACAGAAACAAAATAAACAAAAAGGAAAAGAAAATGCAAACCAAATCTAGACAGAAACAAAATAAATAAAAAGGAAAAGAAAATAAACAGAAACAAAATAAACAAAAAGGAAAAGAAAATGCAGATAGAAAGTAAGCATGGCCATGCTCGAGAAAGAACATAAAACACAGAGTATCAAAATGCAACCAGCAGCAAAATCTATCTGCCCTTCTCTCTAAACCCAAAATCTGTCCCGCTCTACTATCTAATTTTTTCTACCCTTGTCCAATCTCCTTCTCCACCAAGCTCCAGCCAAACATAAGCCCACCATCTCTCCGATCTTGTGCTCTCCACTCTTGCTCTGTCGGCCAAGGTAGCAAATGAAAGGCCAAAATTCTGCACTCTGACTCTGCCAGCTAGGCTAGCAAATGCCAACCACCTACCATCTCGTGGCCATGAAAGGCAGATACTCTCCAAACTTTCACCCTCCACTCTTTCTTGCTCTGCCGGCCAAGCGTGTAAATGTGATGGATTTCAAGGATTTCACAACTTTTTCCCTCTTTCAAATCTGCTGCTATCATGCGCACAGAGCCCAATGCAGCCGTTGAGATTAAAATGTGTATTTAAAATATAATGTTTCCGTCTTTCACATCAGCACAGATACTAATGTGACCCTTGAAATTAAAATATGTTTTTAAAAGATTGAATTGCAACCTGTTTTTATTATCATTTATAGTGTGAAGTTGTCTATTTATTATTTATT
>APFE030055607.1:188302-244977 GCA_000404065.3 Pinus taeda | reverse complement strand
GGGTCACGTTGACAAAAAATATCAGTGTTTTAATGTGTTTTAATGGCTGTTTATTACCGCTGATTTTTATTTCTGCAATTTCCAGCATTCTGTAAATTTTCCAGAATTTGTGTTTTCAGTAAAATTTATTTTTTCCAGCTTGTTGAATGTATGGTTATGGGAAAGGGCATTTAACTACATGGGAGAAATAAGGAGAAACTGAAAACCGGGGTGGGAAAACAGAAATTTTAACACCGATTTTTATCATCTTCATACCCCACTGAGAAGTGGTGTACATTTTAACCTGTCCTCTTTTTGAAATCTAGGCAAGCGTACCTTGTGAACTTGACATTTTGTCCCATGCTGGAAATATAACATGCCAAGGCGGAAGTATCTACTGAAAATCTGGCTAGAGGCTCCATCCATATCAGTGTTCATGATGGAATGCATGTCTTGAAAATGAAAGGATCCCTATATAATTTATTTTATAAGGAGTTATTTGCTCTTTTATGCAATGCTTAAATTTTTTATTCATGTCATCTTTCATAGATATATGTGGGGTAGTTATGAACTCAACTATGTATTATTGTATGTGGTAAATCCACTTTAATTGAGGATTGTCAATGTTGGCCAATTCATACACATAATCGGGAATCTATGCTGGCAGAGGTTTTAATTTGAGTCATCATTATTGTGGCGAAAACATATTTCAACCACCAGACTGCAGCCAGATGGGCCTGTGCTGTAGTTTAAAATTCCCTGCCTATAGTCTTCTTTGTGTGGAACTCTCAAAGTTGGGGGTTTCATAATCGAAACACTATAGCTTATCAGCTGATGCTTGGGGTTTTTAGTAGCATGTACTCGCCAGGGGATTTAATGTATTTCATTTTCCTAGATGCTTATTGAAATCATAAAAAATGGTAGAATGAGTCAATTATCGAAGTACAGAGAATGATGTAATTTGTATAGTACCGAGAAGGTTGGTTGAACTGATTTATAAGTAGTAATAGAGTGGCCGTGTTCTAACATCATAATGATTTTATGAAGCTGAAAATTTTCTTCATGACATTTCCAATTTTCTTTTTGACCTTCTATCTACATATCTTGTAAGACTTTTGAGTCTATTTTGGGATCTATCTCCCCCTTTCCCCATAATATCATTGAATGCTGGCATTTTGAGTCCTGCTATATGTCACTAATCCTCCTTGCCACTGATGTGGACTAGATAGAATCTTTGTTTATCTTCTAGTTTTTTTTTTCTTCTAGGTTGTTCCAGTTTATTGTTCTCAATATTCTAATGAGCATTGTCTTATTCCTGGTTGTTGTGAAAGTATGGTTGTGATTCAGTTAAAGATTATTACTTTGGAATAGTAATTTTTCCTTATTGGTATTTAAAAATGTCTTTACGAAGATCCTATTCCTCAAATTTTGCAGTGATTTTAATGAGTATTCATTATTACATCACATCTTTGGTGTCTCTGATTCTACGCTTTGCAAATGCATGGTTTCTATCTATGGCCATGCTTGGTCTGAAATTTTGTGCTTTGAACTTTCTTCGTTTTCTTTATTGAAAATTTCTTTATTACTATTATTATTTATGGTTACAATGCTTTATCATGCGTGACCAATTTTTTTTTGTTTTCTTGGGTTAAGTACCATTTAAAATCATATTATGATTTCCTCAACCGAAGGTGAAGGGTTCGAATCTCATTTAATTTCATATTAGATATATGAACTGAAGGTGAAGAGTTCGAATCTAATTTAATTTCATATTAGATATATCTGAACTGAAGGTGAAGAGTTCGAATCTCAATCTGATTTTATATTAGATATCTGGATTATGAACCAAAGGTGAAGTGTTCGAATCTCGATTGATTATATTGTATATGAAAGGAAATTCAAGGTTCAATTATGGACCCTGTCATACAAGAGTTTATTCTCAGTACTATTGTCACAGTAAATCATATAGAAAGCGTTCAACCTATAATGGCACCGACTTACAATGTTCCAATGACTTTGCTCTTTATGTAATTTTGCCCATTATTTGATACCCTATCTACCATTATTTGATACCCTATATTTATCATTCAGTGTTATATCATATCCAGATCATTTTGGCCCATTATTATATCCACATCCATGAAATGATATTCTCAGACGAGATCATTCTCGGAGAGCTCAGCTCAAATCTACATATAAAAGTCATATCATAACCAGTTTTTCTTTCACTGTACGTTGTTTGAAATGACGATTGCGTATCAAATTTATCCAACCTAAAAATTGTAGTTTCGGTTGCTCACATTGTTGTCACTGAATGTTCCCATAATTAGCATTCGAAGTTCTATATTTTTGTTTCATTCATTGCATATAGTCATTTTATTTCAAATTATTAAGTCAAAGGGTTCAATTCTAGCATGTTGTGGTGGCTCAATAAAATCTTATTTGATCATTATCCACTCAGTGTACAATGGCTCAAATTGGAGTTTAATTATAAAGTGGACAGAAATTGGAATTTAATGAGGGATGCTTGGAGCTGCACGAGATTTGTCATTATAGTATGGGTTTATTATGGAAACTGTTAGGTTTTCTTTAATATCTTTAATATCCTTGTCTGTTTTCTTTAATATGGTTGTCTTTTGTTTTTCTGACTGTTGCATGTTTAGAATTTTGTTACTTTCTTAATTGGAAATGGTCAATCATAGAAATATGTTCATGAATTTTACATTACTTTTAATTTAGCCTCTACACTACTTTACCTTATGCCTGGTAGATCATATTCTTCAAAATTTACATTGATGGATTTTAATGAGTAGATTGATTGCTTGCTTACTTGGTTTCTTTATCACATTTGGTAGATCATATTTTTCAAAATTTACATTGATGGCTTTTAATGAGTAGATTGATTGCTTACTTAGCTTAGACAGATACTTTTATGGAGCATCTAAGTCATGTTTTATTGTTTAAACTCTATGATACATCTAAATCGTACACTATGATTTCAGTTTAGTTTAATTAACTGTTATGATGTTGAGTATAATGTTACATGAGGTTTCGTGATATAACGGTAGGAGGATAATGATGCACATGTGGTTCTTATAGTGATGATGTATCCTTATGATGATGATGATATGCATAGGCATTATGATGTTATGTCGAGGTCTATTGACATATTCATTTACTACGTGATGATAGGTATTTAATGTTGAATACTCATGATGGATATGATATGCATAATGTGGGATAGGAATTATGATGCTATAATATGAGGTTTATTGACATGTGGTTCATTTATTATGTGAAGTCATGATATGTCTTTGATGCAAATATGTTGATGTTATAACTTATGATGGTATTTCATGAGGTGAAGCATGTGATAGTTGCATACAAATTTATGACATCCATGAGCATGCAGTTCGTTATTATTCATAATGTTGTGATTAACAATGATGAATGTTCTCATTATGACATACAAGACTTGGCATGTGGATTATTTTCTATGATACTATGATCGTATAGCTAATGCATTGGTTGCATGTTGAGGTGTGATGATTCACAGGACTCCACAAATGGGCCGACAGGGCCAGTTTATTTGATGATCTCATGTGAGCCCATACGCACGAGGGAGAATAAGTAACACCATATGTGTTGGGGACAAACTCAATCAACACTACATATGCCAGTGGTTCCTTTGTCTTGTATAGCTTGATGGATAGCTCTTGAGGGGCTATGGGACCATCTTGAGGAGGCCAAGTGCCTGATATTGAAGGCTAGATGCCTAGTATTGTATTGGGATGCTGAAGTCTGGTGGGGGTGTAAGGACTTCGATGCCTAGGTTTGTGCGCCTTAGTGAGTTGTGGAGGGAGTGGGCCAACCTTGCGAGATGCTCGGAGACATTGAACATTGTACCAGATGCCTGCCTTGGGGCAGATGAGGTCTGAGTCAGGTGCAAGCCTTGGGGCCAGCCTTGGACTAGGATACAGACCAGGGAGGCTTATGCCTGGTTCCGAAATTGGGAAAAGGACAGAGATTCCTTCGGATTTTCTGGGTGTTATGAAACTTTCGATGCCTACTAGTTATACTAGCTCAGCAGAGGGTGTTAGCGAACATGAAGTAATAAAGAACAAAATAAAATGTTAAATAATTCAACTTAACTTCAGGTCGGAGTTCTTAAAGTGGGATATTGTAATGTCCCTTAATAATAAATAATATTATAGTTAATAATAATCATATAATATATATAATATAATATTAAAATATAAGAAAATAATAATAATGGTAATAGATAAATAATAAATAATAATAAAATAATAAATAACAATACTAAAGCTCTAAATAAATATAAATAAAAATAAAACAAGAAAGCAGTAAAGTTGCATGTTGACACATGGAGTGTGTGCATGTGGTTCCTCTTCCAATGTTTGCTCTATTTAATAGATGGTGAGGAAGATAAGAGGCATTCCATGATTCCATCATCCATTCTCTTGGGAGAATAGTGTTGTGAGACAAAGGATTCCCTAGCAATAGTACGTCGATTGAGGGCTTGAGGGTGGCCAGTTGTAGCAAGATTTTGTGCAATTGAGCCTACGATTGGGTGGAGAGTCGTCCCTAAGACTTTGTTGCAGTTAGCAGAATTCAATTAGCATTCAACCCCGAAATCATAAGTGAGAAACATCATCGCCAGGTAAGTTGTCTCTACTCATATTTTTTAAATTTGATGTTAATTAGTTGATAAATTGCGTGTTGATTATAAATCGCATGATTAATCTAATTAATTACATGTTTTTATTTCGGGGCTGCTACATAAAACTCATAAACAATTATCATTCATACATAATAATCACATCTGCACAGTCAGTCTAGATTAGTATGACGTATATTACAACATATTAACTCATATCTAAATTTCATAACCCTAACTATTTGCATAGACCAATCAAATTTAGTAGGATACATATAACATCAAGATCTTAATGTAAATAACCATAATCACCAAGTTACTAGCATATAACAACAATAAGCTATATATCATGCTCATCAACAACATATAACCTAATCATCAAGTTATCTAACATAAAAGAATCAACAACAACAATGCATCCAACCATAGGTTACTATCATCATTGACTATATGACACGTGCATATGACTATACTAATCAACCATCACCTATCATGTATGTAACCATAACATCAATAGAATGAAAGACATATACATAGCCATAACACACATAATAATCTTTAACCTACATACCTGAACGCCCAACATACACACATGTATGAAGAAAAGCTCTTGCCTCGAGGTCCAATGCAGCGACCTTACTTTCATGATCTGCATATCCTACTCTATTTCAGCCAACACATTAGCATCCTAACATACCAATAGCATCATGATAACCTAAATTGCATACCAAGACTTCACAATGCATGTTTGACCTACTATTCATGCATAACTATAACCAAGACCATGCATGCATAGCAATTGCATATAGACATATAACACATGAGTACAAAACCATATACACATCATTCTAGCTAGGGTCCAATCATCAATGCATGACCATATCAACTACACAAACCATGACCTCATGCATGAAAATAACAACCACATCACGTGCACTTGAGAATATGTGCACACTGACATGCATAACAAATGCATATACAACCATACACTCATGACGACATACTCCACGACAACACCATCAACCTTCACATGGCGACATCACTACAACCATGCTCAACACCATGCAAATTCAAAAAGCACATGGACTACAAGCATAAATAAAACATATGCAATCGACATGAATGCATGACCAACACACCACCCATCCATTATGAGGGGTGAACCATGCTCTGATACCACTCTATAACACCCTCCTCCCACGTCTACTCAAGAAATCGGCTAGCCGAGGTAAACATGCGACAAGAGGCCACTATGATATGATTCGACCTCCTAAGTCATGTTAAGGAAGTGGAACCGCTGAAACACACCATACAGACGCTCAACATGAGCTTCAAGACCCTCAGGAACAAATTCAACACTTTCGACAGCTTGCCCTTGGGTCCCACTGAGCTTTTGGACAACTTAAGCCTCAACCGCTCTCATGTTATAGGCATGACAATGTCAAGAAACCTAGAGTCTCTCTCACAAGCTTGCTTGTCAGTGTCAAGAGACTCATTTAGTCAGTGCTATGCCAATGCCCGCAGGATTTGAGCCACTTTTTTAGGCCCATAGCCCATGTCACTGCCCAGAATTGAACCATCTCCTCAAAACAAAAAGATAACATGGAAATGACAGTACTAAAGCAAATACTTGTTTGAGACCTTGACTAGACCCCTACTAGCCATGACAGGCATTTCATCAAACATATCACATAATAATCCATCTTCAGGTGTAAATAACAAATCTAAGCATACGGGTCTCATACTTATTTGAGATTCATCATGAAGCATTGATGCCTCAACACATTAATTGTCATTCCATCCATTAGACCATGGATACATTGTTCATTCATATACAAGTAAAAAACATGATAAGAGCCATACATAATTGTTGTCATAAAACATATGCATAACCAACGTAATAAGGACGGAAATATCAATGAAATCATAGCCATATAAACCTAGTATAATCTAGTATAATGCTCATAGAAATACAAGAAGAAATAACTTCTTATTGATGATGCAAAATCCAACCTGGGATGGGACTTCCATGTTCCACCTGACCGTAGAATGGTTGAGCCAAAATCTCTCTTCGTCCATTCACCCCTGTGCCATATTCCAACCATGAATGTGGGATCTCATATAACAGATCAATCAAAGCTCATCCAGGGCTTCCAAAGGTCATTCACCTCAACCCATTAAACAGTGATTCCACCTCACAATCACACATCACAAAACCATCATTAGATCAGTCTCTATCCCAGCCATCCAGGACTCTAGAGCATTTGTCCAACCAAGGCTCCATGACTAGTAACTCAACCCACATCTTTTACCAGGCTCCAGAGAATTTGTCGAACCAAGGTTCGAGGACTAGTAACTCAACCCACCAAGGGCTCCAAAGCGTTTGTCCAACAAAGGCTCCAAGACTAGTAACTCAACCCATCAAGGGCTCCAGAGTGTTTGTCCAACCAAGGCTACGAGGCTAGTAACTCAACCCAAGCTAAGGAAACATGAAAACCAACAAAAAGCACAAGGAAATAAACCCACAATCACCATGGTTATCTAGGAAATGGCAAGTTTAGGCAATCCATTATCATTCCAGGCCATCCTCCATGCCAATGAAAGATCACAACCAAAAAACCATATGCCTATGCCATGCATGCCAAAACTAGTGAAGGAAACATACATGCAAATCGGTACCTGCAAGCAAATCTGATGTGACTGCTAATCCCGATGCCTTCTTCCACTTTCCTACTCTTCCTTTGCCTTCTTGCTCCAATAATCCAAGTATGCCACACCCACCAAGAGTGCTCCAAGAAGACTCTAAGTCTCCAAGAGTATGAGAGAGAGAATAATGAGAGAGAGCTCCAACACTGAACTAACCAAGTCTAAGCCAAGAGCTTGCCAAGTGATCCTCAAAAGCCTTTTTATGAATGAGGCCTCTATTTTCTTCATTTTCCATTATTTCCCTTCATTTTCCTCCTCACATGTAACCTATGACCTTTCACATTCATTTTCTCCTAATTTCCTTTATTTTCATAAATAAATGTGCCAAAATGTCTTTTTGTCTTTCCAAAGCCTTAGCCATTTCTTTTGCCAATTTCCTTAGCCATAATAAACCGAATCAACACCCATTAGAATGTTTCCCCCACCATTCAGCTTGGAATATATGTCCCATCATCCATGGTATTTATATGTTTTACTTGAGTTTTTAACCAGGGTTGTTAGACTAGATTACATTAGCCAAGTAAGATCCTATTCGTTTATAAAAGAAACTTTCATTCTTTTGTCCTCCAAGGCAGATATAGACACAATATTCTTTTTCAATCTAAATGCATACAAAACATCCTAAAGATGTATAGTTTGACCATAATCCAAGTGAAACGAAACTGAACCAAACACCTTCAAAGGATAAGTAGAATTGTCCATAAGAATGATCTTCAAATTGGTCTCCCTCTCAACCAGGTTTGAGAGGACTTCACAATAACCAGTGGTGTCTAGAAGCCCCACTATCTACTAACCAATGATTGGACGAAACTGGAGGAGAGGAACTACAAAGAGCATAAATAAGAAAGTATTCAAATTGAGTTGTATCTACCTTATTATCATACCTTGAATTTCTTGATTTCTTAAGAGGGCGATGACATTCTTCACAAGAAATAGGAGCTTCTCTTCTTCTTTTATTGTTAAACTTGTTTTTGTTGCAGCCACGATTGTTGTTGTTGGATCTTGGAGCATTAACATTTTCAAGACAATCTCGAGAAAAATGACCATATTTGTTGCAATTGTGCATTGAATTTTTTGACAAGTCTCTTCTAAATATTATATGGGAGTCCTTGGATGTTGGAGCAAGATTTCTTGAATTAGATGGTCTTCCTCTTTCTTTCCTCTTCTTGGCTTGAGCAACAAATGCAATGGGTTGTCCATCTTCATGATTTTGAATTTTTCCCCTAAAGATCATCCTGGTCTCCTCTTGAGTGCATTTTCCAAAAGTTCATCAAATGAAGGAAACCTGTCATTGTTGCTAATAGTTGTAATGAATGTTTCCCATATTGAAGGAAGACCTCCAAGATATATCAACACTAACTCTCTATCAGACACAATTTCACCAACAGTCAAGAGTTGATCCTTGAGTTGAGATATCCTCATGAAGTATGATTGATTGGTCTCACCCTTATTCATTTTGATGTCCTTGAATTGATTCTTCAAAGTAATAATTTGATTCAAGTTGTTGACTTCATACATCCCAACTAGCTTATCATACATTTCCATATAATTCTTCAACTTCAAAACATAGGTGATCAAATGATCTCTCAAAAAATCAATGATAATTTTCTTAGCTTTGGCCTCACCTCTCTTGTACTTGGACTTGACAGTGTAGTAGATTTGACCTGCAAATATATAAAACTTACATAATATACCCCAAATAACACAAAAGCTTCAAATATTTAATAATATCAAACCCTTGAGGTAGGATAACACCATACAACTACTCCTTAAGGAAGGAGAACACTCCACAAGCCATATGCTTTTCAATACAATAATCATTTAGATGTCTCAATGACGAGTCTCTAGCCTCTATATAGGCTTCATACATACAATACCATGGGTCTCTCAATACCATACATCAATTACAATGGGCTAATCACATTATTCTCTAACTACTTGTGGTCCCTTGCATAATGTGGGTTAACCACTTTATTTATTAACTATGACCCATTATATTATTACATCACATTATTCCCTTGGGTATCTTCCTTTGTACCCCATATGATACCCCTTAGGTATACTACATTCCACTCCCCTTAAACATGTTTCGTTCCCAAAACATGATAAAAACACAAATAATAAGATCTGCTCAAAAGAGTAGTCCATTGGTACCATGCACATACATCTAGCCATCCCAGAGAAGGGTGAACACTCGATCTAGCTGGTGCCTCGCTCACTTGAGATGGAATTTGTTTCTGGTGGTTCCTCTATGTCGATGTGTTGTGCATGTCTTGTCACACCTCTTTATGTCTCATCCAGGGATTGTTGTCCTTGTTGCTAATACCTTTCCCCCTTGTTCGTTGCTGTCTAGTTGGGTGGTACGGGTGGTGATATGCTAAAGTTTTAATTGATGGTGTATCTTTCTTCAATTCACCACCTAATGGAGCCTAAGTGGTATCTGGTACTTGTTGTGGCGCCTGCAGTTGTTGTTTGTCTTCCATTATTACTTCCACCACAGACTCCTCATCTGATGTGTCAGTACCTGTAGCGTTTTCTACTTTAGACTTCTTGGACTCTACCTGTTTACTGATGAAAATATCTTGCAATGTAATTTTCTTTTTTTTTATACCAGGGCTTCAGGAATTTTTTCTACACATTAATATTAACAGTACCAACAGATTTTGTCCAAGGGTATCCCGAAACAACATCCACATGATTCATATATGAAATATAAAAATCCAAATGCAACACATACTTATCCATAAAAATTTTCAAATCTTTATTAATTTGAACATCCTCATTATCAAATTGTGTGTTTTAAATGTGTTTTGCTAGAACTTGCAATTTTTTTGCCAAATGAACATTGATAAAATTATGTTTGCAACTAGGATTGATAGACACAATGATATTCTCCTTCTGAATAAATCCATGAATCTGTAATAAAGAGATTGCATCAAAAAATAACCTTTTACTTGTCTCATTCTCTTATTTTCTAGCATGAGACCATTTGTCCAAAATGACTTTTTCTAATTCTTCATCAAGCAGGTTTAGCAACTTCTTTGTGTCATGTGAGTACCACCATATGGTAGCCTCATCTCTTAAATGAAGTCATGCTTCCTCTTTCCAACCATTCGAAAATGATGATGTCACCCATTTTAGGAATTCTTCAATAGTAGGGCCATTATCTTTTCCTATAAAAAAACATCTTGCTAGAACCCTTAAAAAATAAGGTAAGGGTTTTGAAGAAAATCACTCACTTTGGTGAAAATTTAAAATGGACATAACTCGGTCAATATAACTCAGAATCTTTATTATAGTCTGTTTTCAGAAATGGAACAATCATTCTTCATTTTTCTATATAATTGAAATCTTGATCTGTGCAATCTGGAAACTCGTATTCATCTTGCAATTGTCTCGTTGTCACAATTTGTTTTGAAAAAAGTGTTGATTTTAAATCAGCGATATCTCCCTCATCTAGATTCTGTTTCGACCATTTTTCTTTGAATTTGGGTGACTTTTCAAGAGGGTCTCAGATATGCAATTATTTTCCCAAAATTCCCCACGAAACTTCCATAATTTACTAGAGATCCACCGTCCATAAATTTCTGTCAGCAAAATTTCTGCAAAATAGCTGATTTTAAATCAGCGATATCTCACTCATCCGGACTCCAATTCGATTGATTTTTTTTTTTAAATGGGTAATTTTTTGCAAGAAATTTGGATATTCTTTTTTTTTTTTGCAAATTTTGAACCAAAATTTTCAAATCTGATCTGCAAACTCGTCGCTCAAAAATTCCGGCAAAAATAAAATATAAAAAATTCTCCCCCTCTTTGCCCAAGAAAGTGCTCTTATACCACTAATAGTAGATTTAACTTGAAAATATATAAAACTTATAGAATATACCCCAAATAACACAAAATCTTCAGATATTTATTAATAGCAAACCCTTGAAGTAGGGCTTGAGGTAGGGTAACACCATACAACTACTCCTTAAGGAAGAAGAACACTTCACAAGCCATATGCTTGTCAAGACAATAATCTTTCACATGTCTCAATGAAGAGTCTCTAGCCTCTATATAGGCTTCATACATACAATACCATGATTAATTACCATGGGTCTCTCAACACCATACATCCATTACAATGGGCTTATCACATTATTCCCTAACTTCTCGTGGTCCTTTGCATAATGTGGGTTAACCACTTTATTTATTAATTATGTCCCATTATATTATTACATTACATTATTCCCTTGGGTACCTTCCTCTCTACCCCAAATGATCCCCCCAGGTATACTTCAAATAGTAACAAAAACATTTTCCGTAAGCTAGGGTACCTTGCCTTCAACATATTCCATGACATCATTCTCTTCCAAAGTCAACACCACACTAGTTCTCTAAACAACAAATTTTGATGAGTTATTCAACTTCTCCTCAATCTTGAAGTATGAGGTAGTCATCTTGACCAAGTCAAATAATCTTCGGCAACAGATAAGATATCTTCAAAGGGTGATTGATCTTAGCTCTTTGAGGTTGTCTTAACCTCAACTCTAAAACCAACATTAATTTTTCAATGTTTTATGTTGTAACAATCACTTAGACAACCTCTTCTTTCAATAGAAATCTCTTTATCCAATTATTTACAATCACCAAATAACAATAAGCCATTATAGATAGAATAGTAAACCATATACTCTATTAATTTTTTTGATGACCAGCCAGAATTAATCTTTGGCCCTGAAGTGAATGGAAAACATTTAGAAGGAGGAATTCCTCATTTGTATGTGAGTTTAAATATACATGACAAGATTCTTCACAATGCCATGTTTGATTTTGGGGCATCTCATAACCTAATGCCTAAGTCTGTAATGGAAAAACTAGACCTAGACATCACTAGACCATATAAAGATCTCTTTTCTTTTGATTCTAGTCAGGTGAGATGTTTAGGATTGATAAAATACTTGTGTGTCTCATTGGTTCAATACCCTGCAAAAACAATTCTAATGGATATAGTAGTAGCAAATATACCATCAAAATATGGCATGTTGCTATCTAGGTCCTGGAGTGCTAAGCTTCAGGGATCACTTCAATTGGATATGTCATATGCTACTATCTCGGTTTTTGACCAACCTAAGAAGTTATACAGAGAAACATTGATGAAATATGTAGTAAGTAGTCAAGAAAAACCACAAAATTTCAACATCTACTCAATACACTCTGATATGGACTCATTTTTTCTCTATAATGTTGAAACTAATCCTCCCAACACTTTAGAAGTTTTAGAAGTAGAACCAAAAGAAATTAAAAAAGAAAAATCAAGTGTTCACATCTAAGAAATCTCTGAAAACAAAGAAATATCAGATAACAACGAAAAACCAAATGAGAATAAAAAACCAGATTCCATTATTAAACACATTCCTCCCACCCCTGACACCAACTATGAGCGTGAAATTCTATGGCATTTAGAGTTTAATGGCTCAGTCAATAAACTAGGAGCAGGAGCAAGAGTTTGGGTGTACAATCTAAAAAATGACCATGCTGAAGGCCATGCCTACAAATTAAATTTTAAGTGCACCAATAATATGGTAGAGTATGAAGCTATGTTGTTGGGTCTGAAGTTTGTAAAAAGAATAGGGGCAATCAGAGTATATGTCATAGGAGATTCTGAATTAATCATTCAACAGATCAAAGGGAAATATTTAACTAAAGATCTTAGGTTAGGAAATTACAGAGGAACAATCATAGAGATTCTTAATACTTTTTTGGAAACTACGCTTGCTAAAATCCCTAGAAAACACAATTTGCAAGCCCATACTCTGGCAATGTTTGCCAGCACCTGCAAATTACCTTTCGAACCTAATCATCAGTTTACTGCTGAAATTAGGCATAGACCAACCATCCCCGATAATCTGAAGAACTGGCAGGTCTTTGATAGTGATGAGCAGATTAATAACTTTTTAACTTTAGATGAAGAATTTTCTAACAGTTATATAGATGTTGATATAGACGTTAATTCAAATATGATAGATGAGGTAGAAATCAATATTTTAGAAGAGAGCTCAATTCAATTGCTTCACCCCACAAAATTCACTAAAAAATAAGTTCAAGACCTTAAACAAATGGACCTTGATGAGGTAATTGAAGAAAAAACAGAGGTTATCGAACTAAAGGACAATCATTTACCTAAAGGATTAACTCCTCTAGAAGACCTCTTTGATTCCAATGACATTTCTAAGAAACCAAAAATGGAACCATTAAAAACCAATATTGAAAAATACAATTTAGGAATAGAAGACAATCCAAAGATGATAAAACTATCAAAGTCTTTACCTCCTGATCAGAAGATAAAATATGTTGAACTAATGAGAGAATTCCAGAATGTCTTTTCCTAGAGTTATGAAGATTTGAAATCATATGATACCTCAATAATTCAGCATACAATACCTCTAAAAGAAAACCAGAAACCATTTAAACAAAAACTCAGAAGAATCAACCATGTATTATTACCACTAATTGCAAAAGAAATTAAACGTATGTATGAAACAGGGATAATTGCCCCTATTAGATTTTCAGAGTGGGTGTCTAATTTATACCTACTAGGAAGAAAACTGGGGAAATAAGATTATGTGTTGATTTGAGGAATGTAAATAAGGTCTACCTTAAAGATAACTATCCCTTACCCAAGATGGACCATATTTTGCAAAGGGTAGTAGGTTCTTCTAAAATTTCTCTTTTAGATGGATTTTCAAGATATAACCAGATCCTGGTTCATCCCGATGACCAAGAGAAAACATCTTTTACAACACCATGGAGCACATTTATGTACATCAAAATGCCATTTGGACTTAAAAACGCATGAGCAACTTTCCAAAGGGCAATGGGCATTGCATTTGCCAAAGAAATTCATGATTTTCTTGTCATATATTTGGATGATCTAACTATTTTTTCTAAATCAGATCAGCAACACTTAGACCATCTCAGACAAGTATTCTTAAAATGCAGAAAATATGGTATTTCTTTAAATCCAAAGAAATCCTTATTCGGTCTGGAGGAAGGTAAACTCTTAGGTCACATAATTTCCAAGGATGGCGTTCGAATTGATCCTGCTAGAATAGAAGCTATTTTACAGATACCTCATCCAAGAAGTATCAAAGAACTTCAAGTTTTCTTAGGGAAGATAATTTTTTTGAGAAGGTTCATATTTAACTTAGCAGAATTCATTAGATTACTTAATGATATGTTAAAAAAGGATTCAAGTATCAAATGGACAGTAGAAGCAAACAAGCATTTGAAGAAATCAAAATGGCTTTAACCAGAACACCAGTCCTCACTAGTCCTCAATTTGATAGAGACTTCATAATTTTTTCTTTTGCCTCAGAGCACACTATAGCAGTTGTTTTATTACAAAAGGATGACCAAGGATGTGAAAAACCTATAGCCTTTTTTAGTAAAGCACTTAGAGATGCATCATTGAAATACAAAATCATGGAGAAGCAAGCTTTTGCACTTGTAAAATCCGTTAAAGACTTCAAAGTCTACATATTATATTCTCATGTAATAGCCTATGTACCAAATGCAGTTGTCAAGGACATCATAATTCAGGAGGGAATTGAGGGCAAAAGGGGTAAGTGGATTGCTACCATTTTAGAATATGATATTGAAATAAAACCTACAAAATTGATAAAAGGACAGGGATTGGCCAAACTCATGGCAGAAACCAATTGTCAAGCCCTGGACATAAATGAACTGGACAATGAATAGGAGACGACGACTCCACAAATCAGCCAGGCCTTTTCAGACTCACCTTGGTATGCTAATATAATTTATGTTTTACAAAACTTGTAGACTCCTCCAAGGTTGTCTAGAACAAAGAATAGGTTTTCAAAAATGAAAGCTTCAAAGTTTTGTATCTTAGATAATGCTCTTTTTTGGAAAAATCATGAAGGAATTTTATTGAATTGTTTGTTAAAAAAATGAAGCTGACAAGGCTCTCCAAGAATTTCATGTAGGAGACTGTGGTGGACACCTCTATTGGAAATCAATTGCTGATAAAATCTTAAGGGTTGGTTTCTATTGGCCAACCTTGTTTGCTGATGTTAATAAATTTGTCACTTCTTGCCATAAATGTCAAATTTTTTAGGGCAAGAGAAAACTATTACCTTTACCCCTGAAACCCATTTCTATCGAGAAGCCTTTCCAACAATGGGGTGTTGACTTCATTGGTGAAATCCATCCTCCCTCTTCAGGTCAACACAAATGGATTCTCACTGCCACTGAATATTTTACCAAATGGATAGAGGCCATCCCCTCCAGACAAGCCAATGATACAGTAATCATAGGTTTCCTAGAAACCAATATATTGTCCAGGTTTGGCTGCCATGCTAAAATCATAACTGATAAAGCTACAGCTTTCAAATAAAAAAAGATGATCAGTTTCTATAACAAATACCATATTACACTGGGCCATTCCACAACCTATTACCCTCAAGGGGATGAACTAGATGAATCTTCCAACAAAAGTCTAATTATTATCATTAAAAAATTGTTGGAGGAAAATAAAAAGACTTGGCATAAGAAACTAATAAATGCATTATGGGTAGACAGGCTTACAACCAAAAAATCCATTGGGACTAGTCCTTATGAATTAGTGTATGGTATGGAGACTATTTTTCCTTCATCACTAGGTGTTCCTGTTATGAAACTATGCCAAGAAGCTCAAGTAGAACCTAATGATATTCAAAGAGGGATAAATCAAACTATCAATTTACAGCAGACCAAAGAGGAGGTGTACCAAAAACCTCAAGTGTTGTAAGAGAAGCTAAAGAAGATTTTTGACAGAAGAACCAAGGCAAAAGATTTCTACCTTGGAGATAAAGTGCTAAGATGGGATTCCAGAAGAGAAGATAAGGAGAAACATGGGAAGTTTGACTTCCTATGGAAACGACCATACATTATCTATGCCCTAAAAGGAAACAATACATATTTTCACAAAAACTTGGATGGCACAGAAGCAGAAGAAGGACCAGTCAATGATCAGATGTTAAAGCATTAATTTGATCCTACTTATTAATGTCACCATGATTTTAACATGTACATACTATATCCTTTGTGCTATCAAAGTTTTGATTTAACAGTAACTTGTTGGAGTTGAAGCCTGAAGAGAAGGCCTTAAGCTTCAAAAGTATAATTGTCATACTTACAATAAAGCAACAAGGAAAAGAAGATTGCAGAATACAGTCAAAATCATTCATATGCCCTCTGATCTACTGTTCTTGACTTTTCACCGGGAAAAGCCATCCCCAAGTGGAGCCATTGTTATGCCCCTATACCAATAGGCGTCATATATCATGATTGACTTGATGAGTTATGTAATATGTTCATACCTTTACTTGTTGCAAAGGTTTTCCATATTTGTAAAAAAATAAAATAAAATAAAAAAATGTAAAGAGAGTATACTTTAAAAGAAAAATCAAAGGGTAAAAAGAATAAAGAGATGGTCAAAAAATGAAAGAAAATGAACCCCAACAAAAATAAAAGACCAGGAAAGTGTGCAAGTCTAAATACCATTACTTTTTACTTTTGTGTAATAAACAGTTGTGTGCAGTTTGTCACCTATGCCACAATTCATGAATAGTCAAATAGTTTAAGCTTGGCTAGTTCATTTTTTCAATTTCATGTTGTAGAAATAGAAAATAAATATTTGTCCAAACAATGTAATATTGGCGGATAAGTAGATAGGTAGAGTGAAAAATGAGCTCAACAGTTTAATCTAAGCCCTTGGATGTAATAAGTGTAGACTTAGATAGGCATTGCCATGTAAAAGAAAAGAAAAGGTTGATAAGGGTTTGCCAGTCTAAGTGCACCCTAATAAAGAAGTAAAAATGCTAGGTTAAGTAGGTAGGGTAAGTAGATGATGGTTGCAGAATAACATGTGGTGAATGATGATGTTCAAATGTGCAAATCTTTTATTTTCATCATAATGCAAATGCATGCAGTACATGAAAGAGATATCAAGCAAGCAAAGTCATAATAATTCACTCCCCTACTCATTTCCCCTAAATTTTCACTAATTTCCCCTAAGTACCAAGGTATTTATTAAATTAAAGGGGCTCAGAGCATCTCTCTGACTTCTGGAGGGACCGGACCCTCGGTCCAATAACTTATAAAGCCTAAGTACTTAAAACCATTCATTAAATCATCATACCCATTCATAAATCATTTATTTATTTGATAAGTATTTCCTAAGTAAAATTCTATTTTACTTAGGAAAATTACAATATTTTCCATAAAACCCCTTTTTCAATTTAAGCCTAAGTTTGAATACACACATCAAATGTTTTTATACTTAGCGCTTTTCCGTTCATTATGTCATATTAACTACTAACTTGTATTAATTTATAAATCCATTATAAAAATTTACCCACTCCCGTATTATTTTAACTACGTAAAAACCCCAAATACTTATATATCCCGCCCCTCGGTTAAAATATAACCATAATACACTTTTAATTGGGATTAATTAGTTAATCCGTAACTAATTAACAGCCTTAACCCCCGCCACATTAAAAAGGGATTAATTAACCCTCACAATTAATTAACAGCCTCCTCGACCAATCCTGTCACCCCCGATATGATTAAATAATTCTTAAATGTATCGAGCTCGCCTACATAAACCTCCATCACTTCATAACCCCGACAATTGTCTGATCGAGTCCCTGAGATCCAAGGACTATTATGCATATCGCACTACCCTTTGTGACCACATGTTAGCATGCAATCACAAAGCGGTTTCATATACAGTACCCCTTCCACGCATCAAGCGTTCTATGGAATCATTGGCTCAAGGCCAAATACAGCCCTTTCCCCATAAGCGGTGCGATATAAACTGCTTACCACCTTCCCACTAAACGACAAAACATCATGTCGTTTGCCACTGACGTCACCCGTCCAAATCCCAAAACCCGCCAACCCTTGACTTTGTACATAAAACCAAACAAGTCATTTTCATTATTTCATCCTGTGAACCTGTACGCCCATGCAAATAATATGTCAAGTTCAACCAGATTGAAGCTTGTCGCCGCCAACTTGCTCCAAAATTTGCAGTCGAACCCACCCATAGTCATTCAGTCACACCCAGTACCTGCATTCTGTCGCCCGTCCCCAAAAAACAGGTATTTATCAAATTCCCGACAAAAAACCCTGCAAATACTTGTTTTCCACTGTAAATTGACTAAAAAGGCCAAAATTATGTGGTTATTGTCATTATTCAAGTCCCCCAGACCCTCTGTTTTGCCCATTTTTGCAAAGAAAACCTCAGTGTCCTTTCTGAATCCACAAGAACCAGAAATGGAAACCCCAATGGCTTTGAATGTTGCGCCCATTAACGCTCCTCATCAAGATTTAGACTATCTGCCTCCAGCAAATAAGGACTTCCAAATAAAAGACTTAACTACTGACAAAAATCACCTCAAAGTCTTTTGCCAATGTAGAAATAACTACAGGAATGGTTATGATGCCATGACTATGGGAATCCAATCTCCCGATGTACTTTCTCCCCTCTGTTCATGTTTTCCCTGACATAATCCATCAGTGCCATGCAAACTATGACCCCATCCGTAGAGCAGTCATGTCTCCCAACCAAAAAGTCCTTTTCACAATAACTGTTGAATCAATCAATGATATGTTGCAATTTCACCCTACTTAGGCCCTCACCCCCATTTCCATTGAACATTTACTTGAGAAATCAACCAAAATGTCTCATTCTGAACTTGATCGCCTCTGCAAGGCCTTCATATTAAAGCAATATCAAACTAAGGATCCACCTCCTTATTTACAAGTTTTCTTCACAGATATAGGTAAATCATAATCAATATGATATCTGCAATCATGGGATTCAACACTAGTGAGTATGTAGATGAACTGACCCTAGTGTTGTTATCTATCATCACTCCTAGACATGCCCCTGCTGTCAAGTATGATTATGCCTGATTCATTGCTAACAAAATTCATGACCAGTTCATGAGACTAGAGAATGAAAGGGTCTTCAAGTTTTCCACCTTTATATATCACCTCATCCTCTACTATCAATCAGACAAATTCCCATTTTCTGTCATGAAACTTGATACTAAGGGTAATCCAAGGTCTGTCATCTTTTGGACTTCTATCTTCCATAAATCTTTTGATAACCCTTATTCCTATAATGAGTTCATTGATCATTTTGTCCACCCAGTGACCACCTTGCTGACAGGGATTCCAACTCCTAGAATCAATGATGACATTAAGAGGATCCTTTAGCTCTCCAAACAATACAGAGTGGGCGACTGGTATTTATACCAGAACCATACAGAAATGAGAGTATATGGGTGTGAGCTTTCCCCATTCAAGTTGCCCAGATATGTTGCAATGAGACTGTTTGCATTGGAATATTACAGACAGATGATAAATTCAAATTTGGTTCATTTTACTAAAGTCAAAAAGAAAGCACAACTCAAAATCAAGAATCACTTAGGCCCTTTCATCTGCAACATTAGGGAAGCATGGAAAGAAGCAAAGCAAATTCTAGAAGATCATCTGAAATTACACAAAAGTTTTAGTTGGATTCCATATGACCCTTACAGCTTCATCTGTGATAGAAGGATGAAAAATAGACTCTCACCATACTTACATCACAGAATTCCAGAGATTGAACAATTTGCTAATATGGATGAATGGAGGGAAGGTACCCTAGTAGAAACTGATAGTGAGTAGGTCAACATAGAAAATGTAATGAAGGATCTCAAAAAGACTCTTGACTTGGATTCTTTTGGATAGGTGCAATTTGATATTTATTAAATGTCAGCATCAAGGATCAACGCCTCTACAGCTGAAACTTCTCAAAGGCACTCACAGGAAACCAATACACCACTTGCAGGAACATCCCAAGGAAAAGAACTAGAGGCCAACACCCAAGCAACATAACAATTAGTAATGTCTAAACAGCCTGAAACTTCTCAAGAGTAGGCTCAAACATAGGCTCACCCAACTCAAGTTAATGTAGAAGAGTCCCCAATTTTGCAGACTCCTCTGAATGAGGAAAAGAACAAGAAAAGAGACAAGGAAGTAGCTACCCCTGCATGTGGTCCATCAGACCAACCTGGTGTTAAAAGACATAGGCTAAATCCTCATTTAGAAGAGGAATCTTTTGAGGAAACTACAGAGAGCCAAAGAAAAGAAGGTGCAGATAGTCATCAAACTTTCCCAGCAGGTGGGACACCTTCTAGTTCACAGAGATAGGAGCTAGAGAGACAACAAAGTGCTGAAGTGTCATCCTTCAGACCTCCAGGAAATGAAAACTTAGATATTAAAAAGAAATTCAAGGAAAAAAAAGCTAAGAATGAGCCACTGAGGATCCAGGTCTATAATTAGTATTTAAAAATGGCTCCCACCAATCAGAATAGGTTGATATCAGCCTATGACATCAAGGAAGGCAAAATGCAAATGAGCTTCTTCAAGCCCAAAGTACAACAACCTCAGACGATTGTAGATTACCTTCAAATAGATTTTGAGGTCATGGCAAAGGACATTCATCCCCTAGATCAGATTGAGTTACACAAACAGACAGGGAAAATGGTATATTCAACATTGACTGGTAAAGCCATGATGACCCAAAGATTAGAAAATTCTTTAAATAATACAACTGCCCAATTACAGTTGAAGAGAGCCTCCTCACAGGCTAAAGACAATAGAATTAAATCTTTGGAGGAGTTAGTGATTGGATTGGGTCATAATCCAAAGGATGTGAAGGTTGCAGAAGCCTTAATAAAGAAAAAGATGAAGACATAGTTGTCTTGAGGAAGCAGCTAAAGTTACCACCATCAAGACATCCACAAACTGCAGAAGTTGTTCAGAAGAAGTCTGAGGAAAAGCTTATGGACTTAGTCCTAAAGCTTAATGAACAGTTGAAGGAGACCGAGCAAGAGTTAGAAAAATCACTCAAGATCAAGAAGGGAGAGTCGACCTCTCAGCCTCCAAATGTGATACCAGTGGTCTCCATTGTAGTCCCTTCAACACTAGCAACAGTTCTGGCACCCAATGTCCCTTTGGCCACAGCTAAAGTAATCACAACTACAATCACAGGAGCAGCAACAGCAAAAACAGCACCAGCAGGAACTTTAGGTTTAAGCACAGATGAATTGATAAAATCAATGGAGGAGATGAAGCTCCAAGTCTCAGAATTACAAAAGGTAAAAGAACAATTTGTTACCTTAGAACAAAAATATGATCTTTCAAAAATTAATTTTGCTGAAAAAGTGAGGGAGAATAAAGGATTAGCTCAGCAAGTGAAATCATTAGAGAAAGACCTCACTTTTGACAAACTCTTAGCACACATTAGGAAGATTCTTTGGAAAAACATCACTCAGTCAATAAACGATGTTTGGCCATCAATACAAATAATTTTTGAACATATTGATTTAGTAAAAGTAGCTCTTGAAGAAGTCCAGAAAACATAGGAAGAATTAGGAAGGATGATCGAGGAAGCCACCAGGCTAATAAATTTTTTGAATAGCAAAGATAAGTACCAGCTTGAAGAACTGGGCATTGAAGACAGAACAGGGACTATTCTAGAAATCAAGAAGGTATTGACCAAAAGGTCGCTAATGCAGAATTTGGAAAGGAGATGCCAAAACATGCAAGAGGAAATTAATGTTTTTATGGAGAAATTTGGCATTTTGCAGAGCAAAGGACTCCCCAGTCCTTTAGTTACTAATAATAAATTAATGAGACATATAAAACTATGTTGATAAATTGGCCCAATATGCAGATAACCAGGCCAACTCATCAGCTAGTTCATCTGCACCAAAGGCACTGCCTATAGGCAGAGTTCTCTATGACAATCTAGAGAACCTTTTTATGTTGAACATGAGTTAAAACATCTGTTTCTAGTTCAGCGTAATTTTTCAAATACACCGAGGCTGATGAAATCTTCAAGAAACTTCAAAGGACTAGAATACCACAGGTGGACAGATATGACAAAAATTTTGTGATTTATCCTCGGTAAAAAAATAAATTTTTATTGTTTACCACAGTCAATGGTGGTAAAAGAGGGTGAACAAGGATCAAATAGGTAAAGAGTATCAGAACACGTCAAAGTGTATTAGTAAGAAGATGAAAAGCAGAACAACTGGCACAGTTTTACAAGGAAGACAACAAGATGATTCATCATAGGGCCTGCCTCCAACTCATCCACAAAAACAGGGACAACAAGCCATCAGTTTACTTTATCTTCTATCTTCGAGACCATCTATCTCTACTTTCATGTAACATATAGTTAGTCATCCTAGAATATATCTCTCTTTGTTATGAGATATTTTATTGTAAAAAATTTGTATAAATATTCCCTTATTCAGAATATTGAGGGTGGATTCTTAGACATTTCTGTAAAACTAATTACTTTGGAATAAAGCGTTGTTGACCAACTCTTGTATGGCTGGCTAGATGAAGAATTAATACAAAGGACTTTTCACAGGATTCATGTGTCAAACACCAGACAAATAAGTATTTTATATCTCATGTGTTATTGTTTTCTTGTTTAATATTTCAAATATGTTTCATATCTGAATATTAAAACGAAAAAGTTTAATTCAAAAAGTGCTTAAGTGCAATCTGTGTTCAAAATCGTCTTTATTCTAAATGTTTTCTTCTAAAGTATCATAGGCAAGGAATTCTTAATTGCTCTTGCTTCTTAGTTTATCACTTTGATCATTTAGTAAAAAATTCTTAATTGTTTTTTATTGGTGATCATCCAAATTCCCTCTTCTCAAAACATGTGGAAGGATTCTTAATTGCCCTTCTTCCCTTTTAAGCACACCCCATCCTTTCAAGTTACCATTTGCTCCCTGTTTAGCTATCTTGCCTTGTGAAGCCATCTTTTGTTGAAAAGCCAAATCTAGTTAAGCCATCTTCTGTTGACTCCATTAGCCCAATGGCCTAAAATATTAAGTTCTACCCATCTACTACTGAATTTCACCACCAAACAAAATCAAAACCCTCAAGATTTCATAACTAGCCTAACATCTATAAAACAAAACTAAAGCTTAAAGAGAGAGCCCTTTCTGAGTACAGATTGGCTAGATTCTGTACTTAAAAGTTGGTTTGTGGTTACCTCAGACCCATTTCCCTCTTCTTACAACTTTAGGGAAAATCTGAGTGATAACAGACGGAACCAATTGAAGGAGTGATTGCAAACTAACCTAATATCCTCATCAATGAGACTTTAACGCATAGTATCAAACCCAACTCTAATAAGGGATCCGCTATCTCCAACGGAATATGTAAGGTTCGAGATTATGTTCCTATGTATATCAACCAATTTGTTAAATCAGATCATGAAATGTTAGTATTCAAAACCTATAATACACCTATTGGCATAATTCGAGGAACAGTTTATAATTGGTATTTAATAGACCTCTATGCCATTGTATTAATTGTATACCATGTCACCGTGATACTAAATGGACTGAATATTTGCAGTCGGTGAGCATTGACAGCCCTTTCGACAGCTCATAGAGTGATGATTGAACCAACCAAGAAATTTCCTTCCCTTATTCATCTGGTAGTGGCTTCACATGGTGAGTGAAATAGTCAATGTGGAAATGCAAACATGAGTTATCTGTGCATTAACACTTTTGAATAATGTTGTTTCACTTGCCATGGTAAATTGCAATCCCAGAGATTCCCTCCACTCATTACAGAATTAAGGTAAGTGACTGACATGATACCACCTCCAAAGCAATGGTTAATTAAAGCATCCATTTGCTTGCATCATCTTAGGTTTCTAGGGGCAATAGAAAAGCAATTCACCGTGTAGATTGATATTTAAGTTTATGGAGACACACTAATTATATATATATATAAGAGTTACTAATTGTACACTTTAAGAATTATAATAAAATTATTAAAGTGGAACGTTAAAAAATAACTTATTAGTATAGTTTATATATATATATGAAGTATATACTATGTGTGTGAGTTTAACCCATAAGAATTATAAAAAAAAAAAATCTAACAAACATGATAACTATATGTGTAAATAAACAATATGTTTGCATCCCATATGCATCAATATGTTAGTATCAAATTCATACTCCATGTTTTACCAGGGTTGAATAAATAAGTTCGTTATATGTTGACATACATTAAAATAACTTGCATATTAATAAGGGTTTGGAAGTTAAGCAACTATAAAATAAAATAAAATAAATTCTTACCTTACAAATCCAGGAATGGTAAAACATGTCATAAGTTTTATAATA
This sequence comes from Pinus taeda, assembly GCA_000404065.3. Lineage (NCBI taxonomy): Eukaryota > Viridiplantae > Streptophyta > Pinopsida > Pinales > Pinaceae > Pinus > Pinus taeda. Next base: position 220,341 of record APFE030055607.1, on the reverse strand, counting down.
TTATTATAATGGGATAAATGTTGGAAATATTGAGAGGGGGGTGAATCAGTATTTCTTACTATTTATTTTTTAATTGTTCTAGTGATTGCCAACAACATATATAGATATGTATATGTATACACAAAACATAGAAATCAACAGTTGAAATTAATGCTTTTATTAAAAACTCAAGATAGTGCAATGAAATAAACACAATATAAGTATAAATCTGACTGTGAATAGTTGCCAAGCTCCAACTTGCACTTCAATGAGGCTCCAACCTCCATAGCACCAACTCTGTTTTGTAGTGGTTTTGCACTTAGGAGCACCTACCCCTAATGACTTCAGTCTAGTTCAGTTCTGAGGCTCCAACCCAACCTTGGTATAAACTGGAATGCAGCTACACTCTATTCAGTTGAGGTTCTCACTCCTACTCTCCTGCCTCTGCTGCTTCTGCTACCTCTACAGCCTCCACTGCTTCTGCTACCTCTACAGCCTCCACTGCTTCTGCTGCCTCTTTTGCCTCTGTTGCTTCTACTACCTCACACTCTGGGTCTTCACCACAACAACGGCACCAACAGTTCTCTGTTTTTACCATTTTATACATTCCCATGCCTTTGTCCATTCGTTTCTGCTTACACTGCATCTTAGGCTTCCTCCTCAATCGTTGTCATTTCCTCTGGCTTTCTTGATCTTTCAGCTTCCCTCATTGGTCACTATGTGTTAAAACTGTAACACAAGCTCGTTTTTTCAATGATAATAGGCATCCACCGAGACTATTTCATTTAACAGACATGTTATGCTCCAATCGTAATCTCCATCGCCCTGATACACCCCATGTAACTGACGCTCAGCCTTCTAATTCATCAAAACAAGGATCATAGGCCGTTCTGCCCAAAAACCCTGCGCAACCCAAAAAACTTGATTACACCGGAAATATGTGCGAAACAGTCGAAAACACTGAAGGGGCGGACTTCAGGAAATATTACACTCGCATTTAAACGACATTGCAATCGGCAATCGCGGCTTCCCGAAGTTCTTTATATAGTGGCCTCATGACATCGTCGATGGCCGATGGGCCAATCCTCCTGCGGACGCAATATGGCATTAAACAGCAGTTGATATTCTCGTCGGGTCCACAACCATTCATTGCAATCGAGGTTTGCCCTTGGCGGAGGTCCGATGCGATATCGCTATCAGCGATCGCAAGTCGCATATGGTTAGGGCCTTACACTATATTACCTCCGCTCTGATTTCCCGATGCGATAATCACTATCGGCGATTGCAAAGGGGCCGCTTGACACACTATAATGCCCGCTTCTGAAGTGTCGATGCGATGTGCCGGACCCAATAGGATCCCAAATCTTCCATGCATATATTTTCAAGCCTTGTTTCCGCCTGCGATGGTTTAATGGCATATATATGTGAGTTTTGGCCTCCGATAGTGTATTGTCGGAGATGCATAGCTTGCCCTCTAATAGCTCCTCTTCTTTGGCATATATATATGTTATATATATATATATGGCTCCTCTGTTTGCTCCTCTTGCTCCAATGTGGATCCTTTGGCTTAGGCTGCTCCTCTTGGCTCCATTTTCTCCTCGAATATTGCCATATTGACATCAATGACAATCTGTGTCCAACAATCTCCCCCTATGTTATTGATGGAAATATTCTTCTGCTCTCCCCCTTTGACATCAATGGCAAAGGAATGCATACGAACTCCCCCTGTCAAACTGCTCCCCTTGTCCTGCTGCATCTTTATGAATGAACTTGAGTGATGATAAACAAATAACCCCCATCTTTTGACGCAGTTGTTCGAATGCTTCTCGAGGAAGAGGTTTTGTGAAAATATCAACTATCTACTCCTTAGTACTGATATATTCCAGGACGATGTTTTGTTCAGCTACTTGCTCACGGAGGAAATGATACTTGATCGGTATGTGTTTGGTTCTTGAGTGCATCATTGGATTTTTGTTGAGACTGATAGCACTTGTGTTGTCACAATAAACGGTAATTGGTTGATCTGTACATATGTCGAGATCCTTTAGAGCTTCCTTCATCCATAGTATCTGAGTACAGCAGTCTGCTGCAGCAATATACTCAGCTTTGACTGTGGATAATGATATGGATGATTATTTTTTGCTAAGCCAGGATACCAAACAGTCTCCTAGGAAGAATGCATTTCCACTAGTACTTTCCGATCATCTATACTTCCAGCCCAATCAGCGTCGGTGTATGCAGTTACAGTCAGTGTTGAGTTCTTTGGGTACCAAAGACTGAAATCAGAAGTTCCCTTCAAATATCTGAGAATTCTTTTTACAGCTAATAAATGGGATTGTTTGGGAGAAAATTGAAATCTTCCCACCATTCCTACTGCTTGCATTATGCCTGGTCGTGTAGCAGTTAAGTATAGAAGGGCTCCAACCATTGACCTGTAATGAGTTGCATCTACTAGAGGGGAGTCATCATCTTTGCTCAATTTGCAGTTTGTGGTCATAGGTGTGCTCATGGGTGCACATTCCTCCATTCCATATTTTTTAGCATGTCTTTTAGATATTTGGTTTGAGATATACACAATCCTGCTCTGGTTTGAGATATTTGAAGTCCAAGGAAGTGGGACAGCTCTCCTATCATTGACATCTCAAACTCTTTTGACATGTTTTGAGAAAATTCATGGCTCATTTCATCATTATTACTATCAAAGATCGGATCATCTACATAAACAAGGGCAGCTAGTAACTTAACTTGATCTGTCTTTATGTATAGATTACTTCCAGCCAATCCCATTTTGAAGCCTTGTTGTTGTAGGTAGTGATCCAATCTTGCATACCAAGCTCTAGGAGCTTGTTTCAATCCATATAAAGGATTTTTCAACTTACAGATTAGGTCCTTTCCTGCTGTTAGATCAAAACCTTCTAGCTGCTCCATGTAGACTTCCTCTTTGCGTTCCCCATTTAGAAATGATGATTTCACATCCATTTGATAGATTTTGAATCCTTTTGAGCAAGCAAATGCTAAGAACATCTTGATAGCTTCCATACGGGCCACTGGTGCAAATGTCTCTTCAAAGTCAATTCCTTCAATTTGTGAATAGCCTTTGCAGACAAGTCTAGCCTTGTTTCTGATAACCTGTCCTTCCTCATTCATTTTATTTTTGAACACCCATTTGGTTCCTATTATGTTTTTGTCCTTTGGACAAGGTACCAGCTCCCATGTCTTGTTCTTCTCAATTTGGGACATTTCTTCTTCCATGGTTTTTACCCAATGAGGATCCTGACTTGCTTCTGTAAATGTTTCTGGTTCTATCATAGATAGGAGAGCAATGACTTTTCTCTTGGGTGAGGTTGTTATCCTTCTTTGGGTCTTCACACCTTCATCTCTATCGCCAATGATCTGTTCTTCTGGATGATATCTTTCGACATACTTCATCTTTGAAGGGGTATGAGGTGGTTCTCTTTTCTCTTCTTCTTCTTCATCATCTATCTCTTCTTCTTTAGGTTCTTCTTCTTCAATGAGAAAGTCATCTTCATGTTCTTCAATTTCCTTTGCTGGAAGTTCTTCATCAATCTTTACATCAATGCTTTCCAATATTTTCTTCAGTCAATAATTTTAGCACTTGTAAGCCTTGCTCCGTGTATAGTATCCAAGAAATATCCCTTCATCAACCCGAGAATCAAACTTTCTTGGTGAACCATCATTTATTTTTATGAAGCACTTGCTTCCAAAGATCTTGAAATACTTCACCGAAGCAGGTCTTCTGTTCCATAGCTCATAAGGAGTTTTTTCAGAATTTGGTCTTAATTGAGTTTGATTCAGTGTATAGATAGCTATCCCTACTACTTCTCTCCAGAATCTAGGTCGTAAGTCTGCTGCTAATAGCATAGTTCTTGCCACTTCTTGGACTGTTCGGTTTCTTCTTTCAACTACCCCATTTTGCTGAGGTGTTCTGGCAGCCGATAATTCTCTTTTAATTCCATGAATGTTACAGAACTCACTAAAATCGTTTGATGTGAATTCTCCTCCTATGTCTGTTCTGAGGCACTTAATTTTTGAATCTTCTTCATTTTCTACAAGGGCTTTTAGATTCTTAAAACACTCAAAAGTTTCAGATTTATACTTTATGAAATATATCCACATCATTCTAGTATAATCATCAACAAATAACACAAAGTACCTTTCTCCTTGGAGTGTTTGATTTCTAGTTGGCCCACACACATCAGCATGGATGATCTCCAAGGGCTTCGACGTATAGAGCTCCTTTAACTTGTGGTTGATCTGGTCTTCTTTCCATGTTGACATGGACCACACGCTGCTTGATTTGGTTTGAACAGCCTTAGGATGTCTCGTACAGCTTTGATTTTGTTGATACTGATTAGATTCTTGAAGCTTGTATGTCCAAGTCACTTGTGCCACAACCAACTCTCATCTGTCTGACTTAAGTAGCATTTATTTTCTTCAATCTTGTTCAGAATGTAAATGTTGTCTGATGTTCTCACCCCTTTTGCCACAAGTTTCCCTGAGGCAGAGTTCCTTATTTCACAGTCCTTGGTGTTGAAAACGACCTTATGTCCTTGATCATAGATTTGGCTGACACTCAGGAGGTTGTGTTTGAGCCCGTCAACTAGCAGAGCATCTTGAGCTTTTCCTTTTCCATTGATCAGAGTAACTGTTCCTTTTCCTGCAATTCTACCTCATCCACTTCCAAAGGACACATTCCCTTCCTTTTTGCTCAATGAGACAAACCTCCTTTTGTCTCCTGTCATGTGTCTGGAGCACCCACTATCTACAAACCACTGGTTTTCATTATTTTGAGCATATAGAGTCATGCCGCATTTGTCCATGTTGGAGTTCTTGCTACTCGTCCTTCTTCCTTTGAGTGGGCAGTCTTGTTCATAGTGTCCATTATTATAGCAGGAAGAGAAAATCAGATCAAATTTGGTCAAGGGATCAAATGAATTGAACGTTTTGATTTGCCCCTGCCTTTTGGGGGCATATGAGTTGATTATTCTCTCCTTTAGCTTTGTTTTTTCACTTCTGCGAGCCATACAATGTCTGGCTTGATGACTGAAGTTTTTACAGTGAAAGCAGTGTCCAAGAAAGATGGTTTTGTACTTATTGAATCAACCACGATTTGAGTTGACTTCCATCCTGGGAATTACTCCTCCCTCGTTCTTCAGATTTTCAATGGGCCCTTGGTGGAGTACAGGTTTGTATTTGCTGTAGTGTCCATGATTCGACTCCACATTCTTCTTTGGAGTAATTCTCTCTTTGGGATCGGGGATGCACTTTTGATAACATACTTTTTCATCTTTTGGATTGCAAGAAAGTGCATCACCATAGCTTTTCGCACTATTCTTAGTGCTTGAGGATTCTCCTTTGAAACCTATTCCAGACTTGTCATGTTGAGGTTTTTTATTTTTCAGAATAGTCTCAAGTATTTAAGAGCTTTTACAACCCTTTTTAATTTGCTCCAACTCCTTTCTCAAAGACACTATTTCGGCCTCACATTCTTCACAAGTCTCTTCTTTTTCTTTAAGCTTTGCTTCCAAGAGATCTTCTCTCCTTCTTTTTTCCTCGTTTTCCACTTTAAGAGAAATGATTTTGTTTCGTAGTTTCTCATTTTCTTCGATGGCACTTATTAACAGTTCATCTACATTTCCTTCTAGCCCTGAGTCATCATCATCTGCGAGTGCCATGAATAATGCTTCTTGGCTTTCATCATGATCACTTTCTTCATCTGATTTGTTTTTGATGACCATAAACTCATCCTCATCAGACTCATCTTACTTGGATAAGAAGTTTTTCTTATTGAACCCTTTCTTTTTATGTGCCATTCTTTTAGAATTTCCTTCATCATCACTGTCATGTTTATGAGGACATTTTGTTGCATAATGACCTATTTTACCACATTTAAAACAGATAAGAGGATACTTGCCTTTAAGCTTGATCCTCTCTTCAACTTTCGTACAAATTGAGCCAATTCGGATTCCACATCTGACTCAACACTACAGTCATTCCTTTCTTTCCCCTTTTTTGACTTTGAGGCCTTGAATGCTGCATCTTTGGAGCTTGGGCCACCTTTCCTCATTTCATAGGCAGTGATAATTCCATGGAGTTCATCCATTTTGAGGGTATCTATATCCTTTGCTTCTTCTATAGTGCTTATTTTGGAGTCAAATCTGTCTGGAAGAGACCTTAATACCTTTTGAACAATGATACTTTCTTCAATTTTTCCGTCCAATCCTTTCAGGAAATTTACTAGTTCAGCTACTCGGAGGAGGTATGTTGCAATGTATTCTTCATCTTCCATCCTCAAACTTTCGAATTGTCTTTGGTGAGTATGAAGCTTTGCCTTTTTTACTTTTGAGTCTCCATCGTACAAGCTAACTAGCTTCTCCCACATTTCTTTGGCAGAAGTACAGTGCATGATTTTTGTAAACTCAAAATCAGTGATTCCACTAGTGATGGAGTTCATGGCCTTTGCATTTGCGATGTAGGCTTTCCTCTCGTCTTGGTATGTTGGAAGAGTGGTAGTCGTTTTGTATTCATTTTGAACAAAATTCCAGACTTCAGGTCCAAGGGACATTAAGTAGTAGGTCATTCTTTTCTTCCAGAAACCAAAGTTAGTGCCATCGAACAAAGGAGGTCTTCTTGATGCTTCATGATTTCTCATCATGGCTGCGGATCCTTCTTCAAGCTGTTAGGCTAGTATGAAGAAGCCTGCTCTGATACCAATTGTTGGAAATACTGAGAGGGGGGTGAATCAGTATTTCTTACTATTTATTTTTTAATTGTTCTAGTGATTGCCAACAACATATATAGATATGTATATGTATACACAGAACACAGAAATCAACAGCTGAAATTAATGCTTTTATTAAAAACTCAAGATAGTGCAATGAAATAAATACAATATAAGTATAAATCTGATTGTGAATAGTTGCCAAGCTCCAACTTGGACTTTAGTGAGGCTCCAACCTCCAGAGCACCAACTCTGTTTTGCAGTGGTTCTGTACTTAAGAGCACCAACCCCCAATGACTTCAGTCCAGTTCAATTCTGAGGCTCCAACCCAACCTTGGTATAAACTGGTATGCAGCTACACTCTATTCAGTTGAGGTTCTCTCACTCCTACTCTCCTGCCTCTGCTGCTTCTACTGCCTCTACAATCTCCGCTGCTTCTACTGCCTCTTTTGCCTCTGCTGCTTCTACTACCTCACACTCTGGGTCTTCACCACAACATCGGCACCAACAGTTATCTGTTTTTATCGTTTTATACATTCCCATGCTTTTTTCCATTCATTTCCACTTACACCGCCTCTTAGGCTTCCTCCTCGGTCGTTGTCGTTTCCTCTTACTTGCTTGATCTTTCAGCTTCCCTCCTTGGTCGTTGTGGCTTCCTCTGTGTTGGCTTTCCATTAAACTTCTTGGCTTTGTGGTCACTGTGTGTTAAAGCTGTAACACAAGCCCATTTTTTCAATGATAAAAGGCATCCACCGAGACTGTTTCGTTTAACGGACATGTTATGCTCCAATCGTAATCTCCATCGCCCTAATACACCCCATGTAACTGACGCTCAGTCTTCTAATTCATCAGAACAGTTATCATAGGTCGTTCGGCCCAAAAACCCCGCGCAACCCAAAAAACTTGATTACACCAGAAATATGTGTGAAACAGTCGAAAATACTGAAGGGGCGGACTTCAGGAAATATTCCACCCGCATTTAAACGACATCGCAATCGGCAATCGCGGCTTCCCGGAGTTCTTTATATAGTGACCTCATGACATCGCCGATGGCCGATGGGCCGATCCTCCTGCAGACGCAATATGGCATTAAACAACAGTTGATATTCTCGTCGGGTCTGCAACTGTTCATCGCAATTGAGGTTTTCCCTTGGCGGAGGTCCGATGCGATATCTCTATCGGCGATCGCAAGTCACATATGGTTAGGGTCTTACGCTGTATTACCTCCACTCCTATTCCCGGATGCAATAATCATTATTGGCGATCGCAAAGGGGCATATATTTTCAAGTCTGGTTTCCACCTACAATGGTGTAACGACATATATACATGAGTTTTGGCCTCCAATAGTGTATTGTCAGGGATGCATAACTTACCCTCTGATAGCTCCTCTTCTTTGGCATATATATATGTTATATGTATATGCCTCCTATGTTTGCTCCTCTTGCTCCAATGTGGCTCCTCTGGCTTGGTCTGCTCCTCTTGGCTCCATTTGCTCCTCGAATATTGCCATATTGACATCAATGACAATACGTGTCCAACAATAAAATGAAGAAAATAAATAAATGGTGATCTTATAATCAGATATTTAATAATGTTGCTAATTTGGTTAATATAAAATGTAGGTTACACACATATAATAAGATACAAATTAAGGTTGTATTGGTGAAAGAGATTATTGTGTAGTAGGTTTAAGTTATAGTTGATCTTCTTTTATAATGATAGACACCACATTGGGCCTTGGAATCATTGTCACACTTCGTACTAATATTGATTAAGCAATTAAACTCATGTAACTTATGATGATCAGAAAAAGTATCATGGTTAGAAGGGAAGCAAGAAGAAGTAGGGCTACTAGAGGGCACAACATGGTGGAACCGCAATAGCCAACACATGTCACCATGCCTAGTGACAAGGAGCACAACGTGGTATAAGAACAAATACTTGATGGAGAAGTTTTGAACTTAATAATGGTATTCCAACATATGTCAGAGGCGTTAATAAATTGTCTAGAATGGGAGTAGGGAGGACTTGTCAAGCATAGTGAAGCACCCCAAAACCTCGCATAAATAATGTGTGTCAAGATTTGGAAAAGGTAAAATTACTAGAAATTTTTGGACTACACGGACAATCAGACTACAAAGGCATGGCTAGAAAACATGGTATGTGCTTTACCTTGAGAGACTACACCTCAAATCTGAAGGCCAAGATGGGCGTATTCCAATTGAAGGGAAATGCATTACTTCGGTGGAATACATTATTACCCTAGTTGAGGATGGATATCTCAGAGGTAAATTAGGAGTTATTTGGGGAAAAGTTTAGAGAACACTACCTGTCAAAATAGTTCATCTCAAGACAACTGAATGAATTCAATGCAGTGAAACAAAGCAATTGCTCGGTGCCTAAAGATGAGGTTTTCTTCATGGAGCTACTTCATTATGCCCCTCACTTAAACATAGAAAAGCTTAGAGTAAACAAATTTGTGTATGGACTAAATTTTAACATTTGGGCTAAGGTTAGGATCTTGATGCCTCACATCTTTCATTAGGCAATTCAGCGAGCAATCATCATCGAGGAAGATATATTAAACATTGGACCAAGTACGCCACCAAAATCCGCAGGCTCAGGAGTGTCAAATGGAAACAATATAAGTCATAGAAAATTTCATAAGGGACTAGTGCACAGTCATCAAAACCAGTCAGCAAAGACCAAAGAACACCATATAGGCATCCAACTCAGTAGTCACGCATGGTATCTCAGCAGACTAGTCAACCACTAAAGTACCTCCCTATGCAGAAACACCATGCCACACCACCTTTGCGCCAATCAAAACAGTTTGGCTTATACCAACAGGGACTCAGACCAACTCCCAGTTCAATCGGTAGTAGGAGCCAAGCTCCTAAGAGGGGGTGTTGGACTTGCAGAGGCCCACACTATGAGAGGGATTTCCCTTAGAAGGTAGGTAATATCAACTTAACTTGAACATCAACCACAATGGGGGACCTATGAAAAGCTCATTGCATCCATGCGGTGGTGAACAATGACCAGATTGAACACAAGTCCATAGTGCTGGAGACATCAAATAATATTAATAATATGGGTTTTGTCATTTTAATAGAATTACCGATTGTTTTATTTCTCTAAATGCATTATCAAAAATTAAACATGAATCAATTGCACAACATGATTTTAAGCATGTAGAGATGACATGTGGCATGAAAGAAAATGTAGGGAAAACGGTAAGGGATTATAAGATGGATTTGGGAGTATGTATAACTAAGGTATCCTTATACTTTTCAATTTTAGGATCCTATGATGTAGTCATAGGAATGGATTGGTTGGAATGACATGAGGTAATTTTGGACTGCAAGGACAAGATACTACATTTCACAGATGATGATGGGCAAAGGAAGTTCTTGAGGGGAAAGAATCGAGGGGTGTCCCTAAGGTTCATCTCACAAATGAAATTGATGAAATATAGACAAAGAGGATGCCAAATGTTCATTGTGGCAGCTCTAAATGATAAGGGCGACTCCGAAAATCTTGAGAAACACCCAATTCTTATTGAATTTAAGGATGCATTTCCTGATGAATTGATTAGGATACCCCCAAAAAGGGAAATTGATTTCATCGTTGACTTTAAACAAAGTGCTAAACTTATTGCAAAGGCACCTTATCACATATCAACTCCAGAATCAAAGGGGTTACAAATCCAATTAAAGGAATTGTTGGACTTAGGTTTCATGTGACCTAACATATCCTCGTGGGGAGCCCCTACAATTCTTGTTAAGAAAAATGATGGTTCTTGGCGATTATGCATTGACTATCGCTAGTTGAACAAGGTGACGATCAAAAATCAATATCCTCTACCAAGGGTAGATGACTTGTTCGACCAATTACAGGGAGAAACTGTGTTTTCAGAGATAGATCTGAGGTCAGGATATCATCAATTGAGAATCAAGGAAGAAGATATCCCAAAGATAACCTTTAAGACAATATTTGGGCATTATGAATTTGTAGTATTACCCTTTGTTTTGACAAATTCCCCAGTTGTTTTCATGAGTTTAATGAACGAAATATTCCACGAATACCTAGACAAGTTTGTACAAGTATTTAATGACTATATTTTGATCTACTCAAAGACCCCAAAGGAGCATGACAAACACTTGAGGCTATTTTTGCAATGTCTTAGAGAGAACCAATTGTATGGGAAGATGTCAAAGTGTTCCTCTTACCAATCCAAGATCCACTACCTTGGGCACAATATCTCTGGGGAGGGTTTTGCAATAGACCTAGTAAAGATCGAGGCCATTATTGAATGGCCAACACCAACCAATGCTCATGAAATACTTAGTTTCATGGGGATGGATGGGTATTATCGTAGATTTGTTGAAGGGTTTTCAAATATAGCAACCCAAATGAACAAGAAGTTATTTTGGACTGAAAATGTGAAGAGGTGTTCCAAAGGTTAAAATTATTGCTAACAATGGTGTCAATCCTGAAAATACGAGATATGGGAGCAAGAATTTTTGGTTTGCACTAATGCCTCCAAGGAAGGATTGGGTTGTGTATTGATGCAAGAAGGAAGAGTAATAGTGTATGCATCAAGAAAACTTAGAACCCATGAAGTGAATTATGCAACACATGATCTAGAACTGGAAATTATTGTTTACACCCTGAATATTTGGAGACACTACCTACTATGAAGGAAGTTTGAACTAAGGACTGAGCATTGTGGACTACAACACATATTCACCCAAGACCATTAAAATAGGTGACAACAAAGGCATTCAAAATTAATAAGTGAATATGATTTTGATAATACATACATAAAGGAAATAGTAAACAAAGTCGCACATGCTTTAAGTGGGAGACTTCAAATATTTCTGGCAATTCCCTTAAAGACAACCTTGACAGAGAAGTTGCTCAATTCACAAATTGAGGACACTTGTTACAAGGAGGTTAGCAAGAGTTTAAGGGAGGATGAAATGATGGTCCCAAAATATCAAGAGTACTCCTTAAATGGTGATCGAATACTATGATTCGAATGAAGATATATACCAATTAACCTTGAGCGAAGCACGTCGAGCGATATACATGGCACACCCCAGTGTTAAGAAGATGAGTGCAGACCTGGAAACTCTTTTCTTTTGTGAAAGGATGAAGAAGGAAATTGTAAACTACGTGGAAATATGTTTAGAGTATCAATGAGTAAAAGTTGAACACAGACATTCAACAGAGTTATTGCGACCCCATGAAATACCATTGTATAAGTGGGAAGTTATATCAATGGATTTGATCCTAGTGGATATTGGTGACCACCCGCCTATTCCACTTAGACCCCCTCCATTTTTTATTCTGGTTTCCTTAATTATAGCACAACTTACTATGTTTGGCAGTTTTTTGGGTCCTAAACTTTTGGAGTCGTTTTTAGGGCCTAAAAGACATTTTTTGGGGGAAAACTGAGAGATTAATATTACACACAACCAATTTACCAAACTTATTTCAGGCTCTTCTTGAATATATTTGAAACGAAGTATTATGATAGTCAAACAAAGATCATATGCCAAAGTTACAACCCTAGGAAGTTGATGTTCTAACTAAACCCAACAGGGCCCACAAGCTTTTGGTTTAGTTTTTTTAATGTTTAGGGTTTTCCATTGTTTATTAATGATAAAAAGACCTCTGAGCCTCATTGTAACACAGTTCAGAAGGCATGTAGCCACCACATATCTTTTCAGATAAAAGCTACTATCGCTCGAACTAATTTATTTCCATTATGCATGTAATAGTTTTCAATACTTTGTTATTAATTAATTAAAGCTTTGTTTTGATTATATTTCTATGTTTCTATTCATATCTATATTTCATTTCATTCCTCCATAAATTTGGATCAGTGGTAAAGAGCGGTATGCTCTTTCTCTATTTTTTGTGCATATCCCCAATGAGGTCAGGGTATTATGAGTTGGGACTTGAATTGGTTGAACCCTTGCAAAACTGTCCCTACTGACACTGGCAGTCCCCAATGGAGGCAATAAAGAAAGATGAGGGAGTAGGAGATCCTATCAAAATGTTGCTCGAAGAAGCCCTCAAGCGACAAAGGAATGAGATGATGGATAACTTTACCCAAATCCTTCAGCGGATGCCAACAAGCAATGTATCTTCATCCTGCAGTCACTTCGGAGGTGCCACCCCCTTCAAGGTACAAGTTAACTTTGACATCTACATATTTGAAGGTCAAATAGATGCAGATATCGCAGATAAATGGTTAAATCTGTTATAAGGATATTTTTTGGTTCATGAGTTTTTCAATAGGGAAAGGATTACTTTTTCTCTCCTCAAAACCACCACCCATGTCAAGGACTGGTGGGAAATATATTGTCAGTAGAAGGATGTGAGGGAACCCTCACTGTTTTCAATCGCACCCACTTGGAATTCCTTCCAAGATGTTGTCAAGGAGCAATATTACCCTATCAAAAGCTATGAAGATAAGTACATAAAATGGACCACTCTGTGGCAGGGAAGGGACCAAGATGTGTCAAAGTTCACAAATATTTTTCATACCCTTCACACAAAGTTGGGAACCAAATATCCTAAGCGGCATCTAGTACTCAATTATTGTGGTTGTCTACACAAATACATCTAGGACGAGATGAAATTCCTAGATATATCCTCGCTAAGTGTCGCATACCGATACACTGTTAAAATCGAGCAGAAATTCAAACAGAAGAAGTGAGACTTTGGATCTGCAAATCCAAAGCAAGGAAAAGGCCTCCCCAAACCATAGAACAAAGGACAAAGTCAATGCAGGGTGACCTAGGACAATCCATCAAAGCCGCAAGCAAAGAATAGCACCATAAAGATGAAGAAGTATACAAGGAAGTGGTGTGAGTTCCACAGGAGCCCCACTCACAACACATGTGAGTGCCATGCCAAGTAGTCACTAGTGGCCAAGCTGAAGGCTTCAAAGTCATATGCATGTTCTAACTCTGAGCTAGACCCTGACAAGGGGAATGAAAAAGGGAAGCAGATTATTGATGCAGAGGCCAACTCCACTATTGCCACCAACAAGGTCCAGAAGATTGAGCTGGAAGACCCAAAGGAAGGAGAGTGTCTCTTCCACTAATACATGTGGGTGAAGGAGTCATCATTGCAGTTTATTGTCGACAACGGGAGCCAAAAGAAATTCATCTCAATAGAATTAGTTAAGAGGTTGGGCCTATTGACCACACCACACCTGCAACCATACACCATCGAGTGGCTCCATCAACGATGCGATCTCTGCGTCAACCAACAATGTCGCCTTCCCTACAACATGAAACCCTTCACATATGAGGTACTATGTGACGTTGATCCTCTTGAAGTTTGTGATGTATTATTAGGCTAGCCATACATATGGAAGTGTCATGTTGTGTATAAGTCTAGTCCTCGCATTGTTATTATTACTTTGGGAAATAATTTATACATGATACCAGAGTTAGCCCCGCCTACGACTATCTCTTTGATATCTGCTAAGCAATGTAGTAAGATTATCTCCTAGACCGGGAAATTTGTTTTATTTTTTATTCACTCTCAAAGTAAGGGGAAGATCGTGGGCACATCCATGGCCCCTGAGAAGAGTTCATCCACGTAGTAGAAGTAAGAGGATAAGGTCATGGAAGAATACAAGGACATCTTCTCCTCACCCACAGGGGTACCCTTGCACTGTCACATTAAGCATTTGATCGAACTGACTCCCGAAACACCTCTACCCAATGGGTCAATATACCATCGTTGCATTCTAGAAAATGAAGAGTTCAAGCGACAAATCCAGGAGTTACTTTCAAAAGGACACATCTGACCAAATTCCTCACCTTTGGGAGCCCGATTGTACTTTTACAGAAGACGGATGGGACCTAGAGGCTTTGCATTGATTATCAGGCATTGAACAAAATCACTACTAGGAACATGTATCCAATCTCACATTTTGATGACCTTCTAGATCAGCTCAAGGGGCCCAAGTCTAGCTATCCCCAGGTTCCAATAGAGCCCACAGATGTATGGAAGATCACTTTCAAATCCAAGGAAGGCCTTTTTGAATTGTTAGTCATGCCTTTCAAGTTGATAAACCCCTGCAACTTTTATGAGGTTGATGGATGAAATCTTGTGGCCCTTCACCAACTTGTTCATGGTTGTTTATCTGGATGACATCATCATCTTTAGTAAGAGTTAGGAAGAGGAGTTGCAACACATTCGGTAGGTCCTTCAAACCCTGTGACAACAAAAACTATGTGCCAACTTAGAGAAATTAACCTTTGGCATGATCCAGGTCCAATATATGTGATACATCATAGATGGGAAAGGCATGCATGTGGATCTGGCTAAGATCCAAGTCATTTGTAGGCACGTTGACCAAGAGTTCCCATTTTATACCAATTAAAACTACATATAAGGCACAAGAGAGAGCAAGAGTTTTTATTGATGATATTGTAAGATTACATGGAGTACTGAGGAAGATCATATCAGATAGGGGAGTAGTGTTTATAGGAAGGTTTTGGCCCAATTTCCAGTAAGCCTTGAGAACCTATTTGAACTCCAGCACTACTTATCACCCTGAGACAGATGGTCAAACAAAAAGGACTGATCAAATACTTGAGGAAATGTTATGAATGTATGTAATGGATCAATAAAAAATATGGGAACATTTTTTACAATTGGTTGAATTTGCTTACAATAACAATTATTAGAGTTCCATCAAGATGACACCATTTGAGTTCTTGTACGAGAGGCCTTGCAGAATGCCTCTCAGTTGGGATCGGTTAGAGGATCAAGTCTTAATAGGACCAGAAGTAGTACAAGAGATGGAGGAACAAATAACCATGATTAAGGGGAGGCTTAAAGAAACACAAGATTGATAAAAGAGCTATGTTGGCACTCATCGAATGAATCAAAGTTATGAAGTGGGAGATAGGATGTTTTTTAGAGTAAGACCCCAAAAGAGTCCATGAGGTTTTGGAAGGGGAAAAATTGTCTCCGCGGTTTGTGGGACCTTTGAAATCATAGAAAGGAAAGGATCAATGGCATATAGGTCTTCCTACCTTCATCTCTAGCATGTATGCATGATGTGTTTCATGTGTTTATATTACATCATTATATTTCAAATCCTTCGCATGCTATTGACTTGGGTCATTTGCAGGTCTCAAGCAAGGGCACAATGATGGTTGAAATAGTTCACATGCTGGACCAACGAACTTTGTTGCTTAGATGATGATTGGTGGACCAAGTTAAGGTCCAGTGGTACAATTATAGTCCCAGTTCAACCACTTGGGAGGATGCCAAGGAGATGTGTCACCGTTTTCCTTTCTTGTTATGAGGACTTCAGGACAAAGTCTATTGTTAAGAGGGGGCGTATGTAGTGCCCACTCTAGTTGACTCACCTTGATATGACATTAGCCTTGATACATTATTCTTTGAGGACCTCAGGTTGAGAATCTAGACATTTTACTCTTACTACGAATGGAGGTGATGATAATTATTTTTCCAGTTTCATGTTATGATGACAATAATTCTGATGAACATGTTTTACAACTATTTCTAATTGTATGATGAATTCATTATGTGTATGTTTACATTAGTTATTTCTCACAATTATAAAGATGTTGATGATGGTGTATGATGATGATTTAGCATAAAAAATTATATTGGTGACTAGTATTATGAATCAAGTATTACTGATGATCATTGAGTGTGGCAGAAAACCACCCACATGCACTTGCATGTGATGAGTCGATAACCTATGATTCAGTTTGAATTACATAGCACTGTCTAAAAAAAAAATTAAAATTCTACTGTGAGTTCTAATGACATGATAATGGTTGCACACACAAGTTAATTGCTTGGTTGAACGACTCACACATGGGTGATGGGGTTGTACAGATAGATGGAACTTCGTGGGAGGGGTGGGACAACATCCCTGATTTCATCCACTAGCACTCCTAACGTGACTTGGGCTAGAAGGGGGATACCTTCACCTTGAAGATCACGATGTCGTGGGGTTATACCCTAGATTGGGCCACTCACGAAGATTTTACTAGGGGCGCACATCAAGGTGGATTCCTTGATCCCCAACACCATTAGTCTCACTATAGAGGGTGACATAGGAGAGGATAACGGTCTCCATCGTCACACCTAGTTTCTCCCCTCATAGTCACTAGATACTTGAAAGGCAAGTGGTGTGGCACCCATGGAACTTCAAGAAAAGTTCTTGAAGGACATGATCGACTTCGCACCCTTGGCATCAAGAAGAAACGGATTGGTGTGGCACCCTTGGAACTTCGAAGGGAAGTTCTTGAAGGACACGACCAACTTGGCACCCTTGGCATCAAGAAGAAACTACTGAAATAATTAAGGTATGATAATCATACTAATTCACATAATATGGTAAATGAGGTTTAGAACCAAGTTATCTAAAACAAGAATATAACTTGGGGTAAAAGGGAGAATAGAAAGAAATAAAAAGATTGGGCCAATTGAGAACTTTACCCTTCCAGAGTTCGGAAAATTTTAGGTTGATAATGTGCATATAAGGTAAATCCAAAGTACATAAGTGTTTTAATAAGTAAAGGGGGGAGGGCAGGGGACATAGAGTTAATTAGAAACATTAAACCTAACATAGTTTAACCTTGTTAAGAAAAGAGGGTGGTGAATGAAAATAAAGAAAAAATAAATTAAATTAGAGAAATTTAATTTCACGAGAGAACCTCCATGTGGCAAGAGGCAACACAAAAATCTCCATTTAAGAGTCGATTTGAGATAAACAAGTGTGTAGTTGGGGGACCAAATCTTACACCTACTAGTTAATTGTGGTAATGAACACAAAATAAGGAGCATAAAAATGGGGATCAAGAGACAACTAGGAGAAGAGATAAGGAGTCATGTTGATGTGAGGAAAAATATTGGTTTTGAATAAACAATTAAGTAAATAAATTAGGAGAGCTTCGATGAGAGGTTGACACATAGGTGGGTGAATAATCAAACTTTAAGATTAATAAAAATAATTATTTATCCATGAAGTGCCAAGTATCACCTATGAAGCCTCCTATAAAAGAAGGGGTAAGCTATGGGAGATGGATCACTTTTTGCCCTATTGTTGGATGGATTACATAATGCTATTATGAGTGACTATGAAGCATATAGTGAGTTTGGTGAGGTGTAGGTAATTAGAGAGGGGACTCTTGAGCTAAGGATGCTCTCCTCCATTATTTAGTATTATTCCTCTATTGTACAACCCCATTGCAGTTTGGCAGTCTGTGGGGAAGAAGAGTACCCTAGGAGCAGGTTGGGAGGTCAACTAGTGAGTCAATGACGTTAGGTTGGGATGAAACATTCTTCGCGTGTATACGAACATCAACAAGGGAGTGCAAGAAGAAATAAGACTAGGATCGAATCCCCACCCTTGGTGAACAATACCTTGTGTTTCTATAAAATTTCTACTACATGTGTATTCTTGTATAATTAATTATCAGATTGCAAAAGTAAATGATATGAGGATTGAATTGTAAATTACGAACTATTTATATATATGCCTTAATATCTATGTGTTTGCAATTGTTGATGTGTGTTAAAAGTACTACGGGATCTTAGTAATGGATGTTGTTAGCGACTGCTTAGTTTAAAATGAGAATAATTATTTGCTTATGATTGCATTTCAAGAATTAACTACATTTTGGTGTGGTTTAAGGCATACCAAGAAAAAAAATTGTCAGGAATATTTCTATTGTACAAATGAATAAGTATGCTAGGAAGGGGGACCGGCTCTGATGATTTTCACAAAAATGAAGGCAATGGGTTTCGACCTGGAATCTAGGTTCTTTCTCGGAAGAAACCCCCACTAGCCCGAGTTTTGGTTAAGGCCTCCCATGGGGAATGGGACCGGGGACACTATGCTCTCTTTGTAGGATTTGAATCCAGAAAATCCTGTCATGGGTTTTTTTTTAAGGTGCCAATAGTCTTTGTTGAGAGGGCTAATGTCTGCTCAGGTCATAGGGTTCTTACCTTTGCTTGAACCATTCCTCCACTTACCATAACTATTAGCTAGCACGACTCCCCTGCTGGCAGAGGCTCTCGTGCTACCCATGGTGGTTTAGACTAGGAAAAGGGAGTATTTGAGAAGGGCTCCAAGGTAGTTTTCACGGGGTTTGACCCGAGTTTCTCGCGTTGTCCCAAGACAAAGTGGCCTGTTACCTCTTTTAAGTTGTGATTAGAGTGGTTTAGCATGAATGCAAGAGGTTTTTGTGGAAGAATTAGTTGATTACTCCTCGGATAGTTTAACCACATTCGGACATCTGGGTGGAGTCACACCTGTTGTCATGAGTTGGCTTTAGACTGACATCACCCCCTCCATCGGAAGATTAGGTAAGCGAACTAGGGTCAGGTATGGCTGATATGGAAGAGTCACTGCAGAGCCTAGACCTCACACAACCGATCACTGCGGTTTCGGAGGGGTTTATAAACCTTGGCAAAGGCACAAGCTCCCCTTTCTCTTAATATTGTTGCCTTCAGAATTGTTAACGTGGAGTGAACAAAACCGCCATGCAGAATTTTTTCCGAACAGGGAGGGTTTCACGATGGCAGGGTCGAAGGGGCTTGGTCTTGGCACAAATGTTCTGGTAGATCTTCATGGTGCAACGCACATCCCCGTTAGCAGACCGGAACCCTACTCGGATGGTTTCACAAATATCTCATCTGGAAGCAGTGCTCTGCTCTCAGGGTTCTTCGACACCATAGTGAATAAGGAAGCTGAGGGGGGATCAGCCCGTGCCTCAGACTCAAATGATAACATGCAAGGGGTCGATTAGCAGCAACCCTCAGGCCTAGGCCCAAAGGCAAAATCCAGCAAGAAATCCAAGCTCTCCAAATCAAGAGAAAGGGGTCGACTACTAGTTTTTGGGGGAGGCGTTGGCATGGACAAAGTGGCATTGACAACAAGCACAATGCTAGTGGGCGGGGTTCGAGGTAGAAACTACTCGCCGGGTCAATTGAAGAGATGGACAATCGAAGTATGGGGAAATGTACTAGAACAAACTCTTGCGGTCTTCTCGATGTCTAGGGGTTGGTTCGCCCTTATTTTTTCAAAGCCGGAACAGGTTAACTGGGTACTAACATGCTACTAGCACCTAGAAATGATCCCCATCCCGCTCAAACGCTGGACACCTATCTTCGACCCGGAGAAGGAAAGTCTGGGTGCAGGTTCAATATGGGTCTATCTGTCGGGGCTCCCACTGCAATTTTGGTCCGCCGGAGAAGGAAATTCTGGGTGCAGGGCCGATATGGGTCTGTCTGTCGGGGCTCCCACTGCAATTATGGTCCGAAGACATTTTTCAGGTGATAGGCGACGATTTGGGCACATAACTAGATCATGACAGATCTTATATGGACTCGGGGTATCTGGCAATGGCTAGAATTCTAGTTCACCTTGACACAAGAGAGGGCCTGGTGGAGAGTTATCACTTTTAGATGGGCGACATTATTCGTTGGCAGGAATTGGATTATGAGGGCATCCCCTTTAGGTGCCATAGATGCCATGAGGTTGGCCACCTTTACAAAACTTGCCCCTTGATCATTGGGCGAAGGTCGATTCCCCCGAAATGTTTTGATGTGGCATGCACTCAAACAGAGCTGGGGATGGAAGATCTCGACGTGCTTCAGGGTGGCTTGAGGGAAGGTTAGGACAGACTGACTTCTGTGAGGTCTGAGTTGGATGCTTGGACAATGGAAGCCCCGATAACCAGAGCGCGCACCAGGGACACAATGTATTATCGGGTACCTCTTCTCCCCTCCATCCTCATTTTCCAAATGATTGCATGTCATTTGTTACTACATCTTCAATTTGTATTTCGAATATTGTATCTACTCCTGGTAAGTTGAGCCCCGTCGTCTGCCTTGTGGCCTCTGCCCCTATGCCCCTCCTCAGTACCCCCTACTCTACAGTCCAACATGATCTATCCCAAGACCCCTGAGGGGATTCAGCCTTCGGCACCTCCCATCAATTTAATTTGCGCTCCATTCCTCCCTCTCTCCATGCCTTCGGACTAGATGAGAATCCACACCCGCCCCTTCCACCCAAGGCCCCTTGGGGCAGACAATCTCGTCTCTCAAAATCCATCAAAAGGGCCAACCTTGAGGTGGCCTCAGGTGTTCAAACTCCCATAGACCAAGTCCTTAGAGGAAAGGGGAAACCTGCAAAGGTTGACCCATGAAAGGAATCTCTTTCAACTACAATGTTTTGGCTAGCCTGGATAAAAATTGGCACTGAAAAGTTTGTGTTTTTCAGGAAAACTGGATTTTCTATTGCTGCAAGAAACCCTAGGTGACGGACCCCTTGTAAACAAAACCCTAAAATCTTTCCTGCTCGATTGGGATTTCTTCTTCTTGGATGTGAGAGGGCGTTCGGGGGGGGGTTGTGCCCTTGGTTTCAATAAAAAATCAATCGGGATCTTAAATGCCTAGGGTGGTAAAGGCTTTCTGGGAGTAGATTTCATATCCATCTCGCTCAATATCCCCTTGAGGATATAAACATTTATGGGCCGTGTCAGAATAGAGAAGTCTTTTGGGAGAATTTGCTTCAGGCGGATTTTATGCAAGCTGAGAACCTGATCATTGGGGGTGACCTTAATTTCTCTCTTGGGCTTGTTGAGTCCTAGGGCCACAGGGCCTAGTCGGATGTTTTAATGGGGTTTTTTGAAAACCTACTGGATGGCCATGACCTAATAAGCATTAATTTGGCTCATCTCATGCCAACCTGGAGGAATTGCAGAATAGAGGAGGATGCCTTGGCTCTAAGGCTTGATCGTTTCCTATTCAAATTACCATTATTAAACCACCTCGCTCATATTCGTCAATGGGTTGGTTCGGGGGGATGCTCAGACCATTCACCGATTTTTCTGGAAATCGAGGATGCAAAACTCAAACATGGATCCCCCTTTAAATTTAATGTTGCATGGCTCAGTGAGAATGAGTTTCATGCTATAGTCAAGGAATGTTGGACTCATTATAATCAGGACTCTGCCCCCCACCCCCCGCCAAGGATAGTCATATCCAACAACCTAGGCCGTTTGAAGGAAAAAACTATCAGCTAGGTTAAGGCCAAGCAGAAAAGGGAGGGTGAGGAGCTAAATAGGATTGAAAAAGAGCTATAGCACCTAGAATCATTGGGTCTGTCCAATTATGCTTCCCTGCAAACAAAATATCATCTCATAAATCTGGAAAAGGAGAACATTGGGTTGCTAAGAAGGACTGAGGAGACATGGCGCTTAAAGAGCAGAGCTTTATGGTTGAAGTCGAGCAATGAAAATACAAAATTCTTTCAACAGTTCACTAGGGGTAGAAAAGCTATTAATACAATATGGGAATTGAAAGACCACACTGGCAGAGAGGCCAGCTCTTTTGCCTAGCTAGTGGACATGGGAGTTAGGCACTTCTCAAGCATCTATAACGACCCAAGCGGAACCAATATAGCTGAAATCGTTCGGGTTGCAGAAGTTATGCCTCGATTTGTTGAGGAAGAGGAAAGGAAGGCTCTAAATCAACATGTCACTTTGGGGGAATTGGAAGCAGTGATAAAAGGTTTCAACAAAGACAATATCCTAGGCCCAGATGGTTGGCCAATCGATTTCTACATCAATTTTTTTAGTTCATTGAGCAGGACCTGCTACTAGCCATTGAGGACTATTAGAGGCATTCAATTCTACCTTCCTTGCCCTCATCCCTAAGGTGGACAAGCCCAAAATTTTGATGACTTTAGGTCCATATCCCTTATGTTTACAAAATTACCTCCAAGATCATCGCTCTTTGTATTAAGCTAATCTTCTCTAGGATGATCTCAAAGGAACAATTTTCTTTCCTCAACCACCGTCAAATCCATGAAGCTATAGGCACTTCCCAAGAAACGCTCCACTCGATTAAAAATCTTTCCAAGAAGGTTGTTATCCTTAATATCGACCTATCCAAGGTGTTTGATATGAGCTAGACCTATCTACAATTCATGCTTACCCACATTGGTTTCCCTCACCAGTTCATCAATTGGATTGCATGTTGTTTTACTTATGTATCTTTCAATGTCCTAATTAATGGGGTGGCTTCAACTTTCTTCCATACTGAGAGAGGTCTTAGACAAGGCTTCCCCCTCCCCTTGTTGTTGTTTCTTCTGATTATGGAAGGCCTTATCAGGTTATTAAAAAAGGCACGATCCAATGGAACACTGGGAGGAGTTGCAATCACTGACAGGATTGTTATCTCAAATCTTTTATTTGTAGATGATGTTTTTATTTTCTTAAATGGCTCTTATCGTGATTCCTCTTGTTTCAAGTCAATTCTATCTCTGTTTTGTAAAGCCACAGGTATGGAGATGAACTATGACAAATCAACTATCATTTTTTATTCCTTCCTTCAAAATGAACAAAGATTTCCCTCCCAGCATTTTAGTTTCATCAGGCAGGATCTGGATTCAGGATTGAAATATTTGGGCTTCAGGCTAAAGCCAAATGGGTACCGTATTGCAGACTGGTCATGGTTGTTAGAAAAAATTGAAAATTGTATAAACATATGCAGCAGAAATGGCTCTCTCGTGCCGGTCGTCTCACCCTAATAAAATTAGTTCTAGAGGCAATCCTAGTTTATTGGATGTCACTAGTATGGATACCTAAAGGCATTCTTCATAGAATTTAGTAGATTTTCTGCAGATTTCTTTAGCGGGGTCAAAATGTCAGGAAAAAAACTGCTTGGGTTAAATGCGAAAGGATTGCAAAGCCTAAAAAATAGGGAGGTTGGGGGCTGAAGGAACCCCTGGATTTCACAAAAGCCCTCGGAGCAAAGATGGGATGGCAAACCATAACCTCAAACAGTTTGTGGAAGGAATTTGTATACATCAAATACATCCATCCCATATCAATTGCTGACTGGATCCGTAGTCCTGGTCACCACATACCGGGGGCTTCGAGCATTTGGAAAGCCATTTCCCACTCTTTTGACATTATAAAGAAAGGGCTAGCCTGGAAAGTCGAGGATGGTTCTCAGATCAGAATTGGTTCTCACGCATGGGCTGGTAGTGGGAATGCACACATCCTTCCTAGAGATATGCGATAGGACCTAGTGGCGGTGGGAATCACATAGCTAGCTCACATTGCGGTAGTGGGGCGCCCGGCTTTACCAAACATGCAGTGGCTTGCTTTTGAGAACTTGGGAATAGATGAAAGATGGACCAGGGTCTGGTTGTGATTCGTAAGGGCTTTGGAGAAAGCTAACGTCTGAGTTTCTAACAGGGCAGATGAAATTATTTTGGTAAAGGTCCCCACTGGCAAATACTCCCCAAAAGTTGGGTTTTCTGCAATCATGGAAGCTCAAGCAATGTGTGAAATCAGTTGGTGGTGGCGGCATCTCTGGAAGTTGAAAGCCCCCCATAAATCACGCCCCTTCATGTGGGGCATATTCTCAAACAAAACCTGTGCAATGCTGATTCAGAGGACACATACCACCTTTTCCTTCACTGTCCGACCTCGGTCGAAATTTGAAAATTCATGATCTTGGCCCTCTCAATTCACTCCTACTTGACAGGACATAATGTAAATGAAGCATGGCAAGGTTGGTGGTCGAGTGTTGCCACTCAGAAAATTAAAAACCTGCCTCTCATTGTTTGCTAGGGCATTTGGCTTATCCAAAATCAACAGATTTTTCAGGAAAAGAACATCTTTGTGGCAGCCTCACACAATCATATGTTAGTCATCTACAACATGATCCCTCAGGATCCGATTTAGCGTCCCATCAGAGTCATCATCCCATAAATCATAGACTAAAACCAGCCTTGGGCCCTCTTTGATGGTTCGGCGCAACCTGGTGTGTGGTGTGGGTGGGGGGGGGGGGGTTTCTTCATTTAAATGATTCTATTTTCTTCAAAATCAAAGTGGGGCTCAGGTGAGGATCAAATAACTATGTCGAATTAAGCAGCGTTAGGCACCTCCTCCTTTTCGCTAGAGAACAAAACTGCCACATAATTCAGATTGTCGAGGACTCTCAGCTTATCATAAATTGGATCAGTGGGACCTACCTTTTTCACTTGCACACACTCAGCGATTTGTTGGAGGATGCTATATTTTTAAAATCTTAGTTTGAGTTTTTTGTTTGCTCTCATATTTAAAGGGAAAGGAATGAAGTCGATGATCTTCTTTCCAAAGAGGCCGCATAGCTGATCAGAGATCATTGGTTGATACATGAGTTCGAGGATGGGGCTTTTTTCCAGATCTACCATAAGCCCTTCATTGAAGGGGCAGGTCTCCTCTAGGATTAATCTTTGAGATCATCCTTTATGTTTTTTTATTTCTTATTTTTTGCAGCTATCAATTTTTAATAGTTAGCTTTTAGAAATATGGTCGTGGTTTGCCATCAATCCTATTGTTTAAAAGGATGATCTGTAAATATTTCTTTGCACATGACTCTTGGACTAATAATCTTTTGGATAGTAGTGAAAGCATTTCTCATATGCTGGTATACAACATGTAATTTTCTTAATCTTATGGGGTTTGATTTACAAAAAAAAAATTCATAGGGATGGTCCCTACAGTTTGAACTGAAGACAAGCCGCCACGAAATACAATATATATTTATGCAAAGCAATTTGAATGCTAGATAGGCAAGATTATCAAAATTATTGAGTGAGTAAGATTTTTTACATAACATATATTGAAGGAATGTTAAAAAAGGTAGTAGGTACCTTGAGTAGAAGTCCTTAGATCTTCTTAATGTTACCTTTACAAACGAATCTTAGCGAAATGATATTTAAATTACAAGATATTTACACATGGTATGTAGAAGTAAAGACATAATTAGAAAATGAAGTGGCAAAATTTCTAAAGTGCGATGGATGTACTTGGATAATGATGGATTATTGAGATTTCAAAAAAGGAAATATGTATGTCCAAATGAAGAAATTTGTAATTTGATACTCGAGGAAGCATAAAAAAATTAGATATAAGGTTTATCTTAGAATGAAAATGAAGTACACAGATCTAAAATTAGCATTCTCTTGGAGTCGAATGAAGGAGGGTGTAGTGCATTGCATGGCAAGATGCTTGGAATGTCAATAAGTAAATGGTGAGCATCAACATCTAGTATGGTTATTGTACGCACATGTAACATTAGAATCGAGATGGGAAGTGATTTCAATGGACTTTATAGTGGGATTACCTATGAAATGAAGAAGTTGTGATTCATTCTTCATGGTAGTAGATATCTTAACACATAATGCACATTTTATTGTAGTAAAGAATACCTATAAGGGACCATAAACAACAGAAGTTTTTTATAAACAATATAATGAGACAACATGGAATTTAGAAATAGATAATTTCAAACAGAGGTTCAATATTTATGAGAAGTTTTTGGACTAGTTTCCAAGAAGCCTTGTAAATGCAACTTAATTTTAGTACATTATATCATCATGAAATTGATGGACAAACATAAAAAATAAATATGTGTTAGAGGATATGTTGCATATATACGTCTTGGACCAAAATAACCACTAGGAAGAGTATTTACCTCTTATGGCATTTTCATATAATAATAGTTGTTTTAATCAAGATGACACCTTTCAAAATTTTGTATGAAACTCCTATAGAACTCCTCCTAGTTGGGATAGAATTGAAGACAAAATTTCAGTTGGACCTAAAATGAGATTAAATGAAAAAAAATATAGTAAAGATTGAAAGGAGCTCAAGATAGGCATAAAACTTATGCAAATGCATGTAGAACATATGGAAGTTATTAAGTAGGGAATAAATTATTTTCATGGGTTAGATCAAAAAAAGAGTTTTATTAAAGTTGGTGAGGGAGACAAATTAGTGCCATGGCATGTATGGTCACTTAACATCATTGAAAGATTAATACTTACCATCATCTCTAGATCATATGCATGATGTTTTACACTATTATATATTAGATCCTTCTCATGCTATTGATTTGAGTATTTTATAAGTAACAAACGAGAGGGGCTTAAAGGATTAATTGATCCCCACACTAAATTGGTGAACATGACAACTTTAACGTCGTTTGGTCAACTAGGTAAAGGTCTTGAGATAGTTATAGTCTAAGTTTAGCTACTTAGGGAGATGTGATCGAGATGCATTAATAGTTTCCTTGTTTATTGTAGAACTTTTGGATAAAGTGTCCTGGAAAGAAGGTGTGTGTAGTGCCCTCTTTTGATTTGAATTTATTTGACTAATATGTTATTATTATTTTTAGGGCATTTTGGTTACAAGAATGACCTAATTGGTGGACAAATACACCAATGGATGACATGATATAGACTTTTGATTTGACTGATTAAAGTGTAGATCTATCTTTTATGGTTTATGTTTTGATATCCTCATGATGGTATAAGATAGCTAGATCTTTTTATATGATGTGATTATTTATTGTGGCATATGAGTAGGTTGAATTGTATCTTGATATTGAAGTACATGCGAATTTTAATGATAAGTGATGCTATGGAATATACAAAACGAATGCGTGGGTACATGATAAAATCTATTATGTTATATGATGTTATTTATGGTTTTTCAAGTGTGAAAAAATGTTTAGATTGACAACTAGGGCCAAATTCCACCTTGGGACAACTCATTTGATAGAGATGATGATTGCATTAAAATCCTCTTTTCGAGAGGACCAAAATTGATAAACAAAGATCATCTAATTTGGACAAGCATAAGTGTGTTTTTGAATTTATGCCCACACATGTGCAAATTGTTTAGGTCGACCACATCATCATGTAGGATCATGAAGCCCAGTGGATGTGTCACTTCACCCTCAATGACTTGTATAAATACAAGTGACCTCTCACCTCATTTTGCATCATCACAACTCATCATTTCTCACTCCTCATTTGAATGGGTCATACAAAATTGCAGGCAACTCACTTTCTCTCACACATACAGATTTTAGGAGTCTCTTTTGATTGCGATGAGTTTTTTGTTTTCAACTAAAGTTTGACTAGCGTTGATCAAGGAGTCTTTGACTAGTTTTGATTGTGTTTTTGGGAGGATTATTTCTGTTTCTCTATGCCACATTTTTGGGCACGGAAATTGAGAAAATATGGGCACTTTGACTAGCATTGACTTTAGGGTTGACTACAACTTTGAACTTAGAAAATTACAACAAAATTTCTCTCTCCTTTGACTAAATTTGACTAAACTTTGAAGGACTGTTTTGGGTTGACTTTGACCAACAAGGAAGGTCGAGTTTGACTAAGGTTGATTGAGCTAAAGGAGGCAAGTTTGTCAGCTACATTGACCATCTTTGACTTTCTGGTTAGGGATGAGTTTGACTGCAGATTTGACAGGGTTGTTTTGAATTTGTTTTGGCAAGTCAATTTTGATTTTTTGTACTCTTTCTCTCTGTTAAACATTTGATATAATAATAAGAAGAATTGATCAATGGGTTTTTTCCACATTGGGCTTTTCCCTAGCATCCGCCGAATTTGGTGTCATCTTGTCTTGCCTTATCTTCTACATTTTATTTTATGTTCTATCTACAGTTACTGTCGATGTGATTTATGGTTAATGTGATTGCCATTGGAAATATAAATTGGAAATTGTCATTGGGTTACTAAAGAAACATTGAAGTAATTGTGTTAAGCATAAACAAACCATTTTTAACTAAAATTAACATGGAATCAGAGCTCAATTGAAGACAAAGCCCAAGCAAGAGAGAGAAAAGCAATCACCAAGAAAAATTTATTGGACAAGTTTCAATGGCTTCTTCATCTTAATTCAAGACTGAGGATAAGCTCAAGGACAAATCTGACTATCATGCATGGAAGATGACATTGGACTTGACTTTGGAAGAGCATGATGCCATGGACTATGTGTAGGGAAGAGTGGTAGAGCCTCATTAAATGAATTTGCTGCTGCAAAGACGAAGTACAAGAAAGGTGAGGTCAAAACTAAGAGAATTATCATATACTCCAATCAAAAGCATTTATTTTCCTATATTTTTTATCTAGAAGCATCTAAGGAGATGTATGATAAGTTGGTTGGGATGTTCAAAGTAAACAATGCAAATCAAAGGCTCCTTCTCAAGAACAAGTTGAAGGACATCAAGATGGATAAAGGGGAGTCTATCCAATCCTACTTCATGAGGATCACTGTTAATTTTAGGTATGTTCTATGCTTAGAGCAATTTATTTCAATTTTCACAGTTAGCTCAATATGTTTTCCAGATTAGCAATCACATCAGCATTAAAGTAAACTGCAGATAGAACATAAACATAAATCGCAAAAGACAAGCCAAGACAAGAGGACACAAGATGTGGCGCTAACCAGGGACAAACCCCAATGTGGGGAAACCCTTGATCAATTCTTCTTATATGTTCTTCAGTAGTTCAACAGAGAGAGATAGAGATAGTACATTTACAACAGAAGTCAACACTTTGACTTATCTAGATGAGAGCATAGATCATCTCTAAGAAGATGATACATGAGATCCGTTGAAGAGGTGTTGCTTCAACTGATTCTCCAAGGTGACTCCACCTATCATTGTGCTACATCTCGTCATCACGCTGCACCTCACCATGTTGCACCATGTTGCACCCATCATCACAATGTTGGACCACATGACTGCTACACCTTATGATGCATTGTTGTCCCATGTGCCATTGATGAACCTTGTTGTCATACAACATGTCTCATGTGCTTGCAGCACCATGCTTGCCATTGTTATCCTTGTTGTCCATGCTTGCCATGCTGCACCATGCTTGTTGATGTCCATGCTTGCAGTTGTCATGTCATAGATGTTGTCCCACTTTGCTGCCATGTCATAGCCACTTTGCAGTTGCTGCACAATGTCACTGTTGTCCTATGTCATAGGGTTGTCCCAACATAGTCGCTATCCATAATGAAATTGTTGTCCCATCATTGTGTTGTCCCAACATTCTGGGCAGCACCATGTAGCCCAATTGTCCCATATATATTAGCATTGTTGTACTAGTTGCCTTACTATCCCATGCATCTATCCATTAGTCCATAAATAACCCTCAATTATGTTGCATGCTACTGCAAATTTCTGCCTAGGGTTTTGTGCATGTACTAGTCTGGTTAGGGCAAACCAACTAGCTTAACATATAGGGAAAGTACCCCTATTTGCCTTGTTGTCCTTAAAGGTGACTGTGGCCTGGATAGGAGGTCCGTTCTAGGTCTCTTGGCCATCCAAACTTAATCTCCCAATTGCTATTAGAAGTCCCTCACTGCAACCCTATAAATGTGTCACTAAAACTGGCACAAATCAGTCCTATGACTGCGGCTGCCCTTCCAACAGTCCTTTATTGTTGTGGCATGATAACAAGGGAACTCAGCTCCTTCTCCAACACTTCAGACCCCTCCAAACAACAGCTAAGACTCCTGCTCAATATGCTATCCATACAACTATTCCTCGGCCTAATTTGCCCAACATTATGCACTTGGAATAACCCTTACTTACCATGTTGTCACCTACAACAGACCCTCACTGCGACCCATAAACTTGACTGCGTTAGGGCTGAATTAAATAAACTTTGTTAAATTTGGCAAGTAGGGCCAAACTCCATGTGGGTCATCTTATTCATGGCTGATAATATTTTTATTAGATTCCTCTCGTCGATAGGTGTAGGATTGATCTAAAGATCATCAGATTCCGATAAGTATTTATGGAGATATGAATTTATTTTATTATGGAATAATTATCAAACCGACCTACAACTCATGTAGGCTCAGAAGCCCAACAGTCGCATCTATTCAAACATCAATAGTTGTGTATAAAGAAAGGAGGACTTTTCCTCATTTGCACTCACTCATCTCGTCTCTCTCTGTCTGCACGTTACTTATGCACGTGTGATTGCTAATCTATGAATAATAATAAGAAAGAAGAGTAAATTGCTCTAAGAATAGAACATACCATAACTTAACATGGTATCAGAGTTGAGGTGAAGACAATGTCCAAGCAAGAGTGAAACAGTAATCACCGACAATAGTTGGGACAAGACAAAAGGATCAATGGGTTCAAATTCACCAAGGGTGAAGTGGAAGCAGAGAATATTATCATAATGGCACAACAGAAGTTTCGATGGCCTACTTAAAGATCACTTCATTGGGAAGTTCAGATCTAAGGGTGTAGGGAATGTTACCCCTCAATTGAATGAAGGTAACTTGATTCATTTACAGAATATATTTTATGTACCTGACCGCAAGAAGAATCTGGTGTCCATTTCAGCAATGGAAGACAAAGGCTACAAGGTAACCTTCAGTGATGGCAAGGTACGTATATGGAAAAATCAAATTAAAGATGCCTTTACTCTTAGGTTTCTTGTTGATTCACTATATCAGGTCAGTGGAAGTCTGCTAGGTGTCATGTCTTATGACACATATCTCCAGTCCGAACTTTGGCAACGGAGGTTTGCCCACCTTCATTATAAAGCTCTACCCGATGTAAGACAAATGGTGACAGGGATGCCCGAATTCCGAGTTGAGAAAGAAGGTGTATGTCGAGGATGCGCCAAAGGAAAGCTCAAAAGGGGACCATTCCCCTCAAGCCAAAGCAAGACCCCTGATATATTATAGTTGGTTCACTTAGGCATACCTGAGGTTGGCATTAAGAGGGAGATTACTACACCACATACTCCTGAGCAGAATGGTGTGGCGGAAAGGAAGAACCGTCGATTGTGGAAGCTATCTGTGCCATGCTCCAGAAACTCCTGAAGTTTCTATGGGTAGATGATGTAACAATGCCTGATGTGGAGGAACCCATGGATCCTATTTATCCACCTGAGCCTTCCTCTTCTAGGAAGAGGCCTTCATGGCTTAGGAGGTTACTTGATGATGCTAAAGGACATGTTGCACCCCGAGGAACCTTCCGTGAAAGTAAGAAACCTAATAGGTATCAGGGATACCTGACCATCATGAGCACGATCATACAAAATGAGCCTTCATCATTCTCAGATGTCGTTAAGCATCAAGTATGGAAGGATGTTATGACCGAAGAATATGAGTCTATTATGAAGAATGATGTCTGGGAAGTAGTTCCCAAACCCCAAGACGAGACAATTGTCACTTATAAATGGATTTACAAGATAAAGCATGCAACAGATGGAAATACGGAAAAGTATAAGGCTTGTTTTGTTGCTCGTGGTTTCTCCCATAAGAAAGGTATAGACTATGATGTGATATTTGCACCTGTTGCCAGATATACGACCATCCGCTCGATCATATCCCTTGCTGCTTCACAAGGATGGAACCTACATCAGATGGATGACAAGACCGCATTATT
>APFE030055607.1:168267-178789 GCA_000404065.3 Pinus taeda | reverse complement strand
GACTTTCAATGTGGCTTGATTAACTGTTAGGTAAAGGATTTCCCAACCCAGGTGAATAAAAGTGTCGTGTTCAAGAGTCATGGAAAGTTTTTCAAACACAAAGTACAACAAACAGGTTTCTTTTTTTCTCTTTTCCCCCACCATTTCTGGCAAGTACCTCTTTATTTTTGACAAGCTTGAGGAGGATAACATTTGCTTGGTTATAAGCTCATCCTTCAGATGAGTCCAACTTAGTTTAGATTTGAACCCTAAGGAGTGGTTCGTTCCTGTTTGTAATTGAACAGGTCGTATACTGTTAAATTTTAACGAGTCCAGTATAGGAGAAACTCGGCGTTTTTCAATTTTAGGGAGTCAGAAGAAAAACTTAAGAAAACTCCATGGTTATCCTTTTTCGTAAATTTGTGTCTTCCAAGCCCGAAAAAGTATAAAATAATACTTGAGAGAACCGCTTAACCATTACGATCAAGGAGTACATTTCATAATTAGTGCCTTCAATCTGAAAAAGTAAAAAAGTGATCGAAAACACGTCGTTTTATTACCAATATCGAACTCGAAACGACAAAAGTCCGGCAAGCTTTTCATGTTTATACGGTCAGAAAAGAGCTATAAGTGGACCGTCTTTTTAATTCCATTTTAACGAGTCTAAAAAGAAAAACTCAGCAATCTTTTCATATTTTACGAGTCAAAAAAGAGCTTAAAGAGGACTCCTATGTGTTTTTGTTGAAAATGACCAATTCTCCCTGAACACCCAATATTCTGCACAAAAACTGCAAACATTACTCATATATGTTTGAAAATTAATAAAAATGTACCAAAAGTGACCTTTTCAAAGTAAAAAATAAATAAATTAAAAAATTATTTATTCAAAAAATCTTATAAAAAGGGATTTTACAAGTTCATTTTCACCATTTGGCTTTGGAGTAAAAAGTAAGAGCTTTTGGTAAGAATACTTCCTGTGAAGATTGCGGAAAATCTAACCGCTGGAATCGAGAACCGTCTTCTTTAGGTAATCCACATCGTCCCTGACTTGCATTTCATCCATTTGAAATTTTGTTTGAGGCTTTAAAATTTGATTTTTAGAAGGAAAATTGGGCAAAAAATCACCCGCGGCAGTTGCGCAGGTGCTCCATGTGGCCCCTGCGCACCCTGATTTTTCCGTGCACAGGGAAAAGTCGGGGTGCTGCACCTGTTCTTAAGGAGAAGTGTGCAACTACACACTGTCTCTAAAAGAATGGGTGCAAACCCCGTGGAACACGGATTTAAAACCCTAATTTCTTCATTTTTGCCCCACAAGTTTCAGATGGAAATCTTCTAAACCACCTATTTTGCAATGCAGATAGACAAGATGCTTATTTGGCAGGAAAGAGAACACGAAGATGTGGATCAAGCCGCATTATTCCATCCACCTTCATTACAGGCATTGAGAGCATGCAAACTATTTAAATTTTGGGCCATACCTGGCATGAGGGCACAGGTAGACTTTCTATAATGGCTGGTAGACAGGTGGAGCACGCAGGACCAGTGTTTCATCATTGGAGGACACCGCCTCGAAATCGAGCCAGAGGACATTTATTTTCTGACTAGTTGGCTGAAGAGAGGCGAAATATTATCTCTATTCGGATCAAGGCCAGGTGGCCAGTTTGTCACTAGTCTCCGACTAGAGTTTTGCAATGACCAAACTGCGGACAAATGGATAGATGTGAAGACCATCACCTGTCATGAACTTAAAGTGATCGCATTTACTGTCACCAGACTGTGCGGAAGCGCAGCATTGCATTTAGCTACCGGTTCCCAGATGTGCATGGCAGTACTCTGCTTCCGAGGCACCATCTTCAACTGGTGTGATGTTGTGTTGGCCAATGTGAAAGGCCAACTGACTAGGGCAAAGAATGGACAACTAAAGAACTTTAGATATGGTTACTTATTTGTGAGCTTTGCCCTAGAGAGGGTACCTATGTTGGTACCACAACAACTTACCATTGAGGTTGGACTTCCCCGAGATCCTAGGGTTATGCGCTGGGTTGTAGTCATGGCCCGCGATCCTGAGGAGGGCACTGAGGTCGTTCGATTCTCACCTGAGTATTTTTGTTGGTTAGAGAACCAACTCTTTGTGATTCAGGATTTTCCATATGCTGGGATGGATTATCGTGGTGATCCAAACATGGCTCTTCCACCAGGAGAGCAATGGGATGACACAAGTAAAATTGTTTTCAACATTTTTTAAATTATATATTTTTTTGTTTTTTAAATCATCCAAAAACTAATAGTAAAAAGTTTTAAATGTAGATGTGGGTCAACAGCAACCAGCCCCACAGGACCAATCAGCAGAGACCTTGGCCGAATTGGAGAGTCATCTAGAGCGCTTGATAGTAGATATTCTGGAGACCAGCATAGATGGCATTCCTCTTAGGTTACAGCGCTATGTGATTGGGGTCCCAGGACCTTTTAGGAGGTTCCTTTGTAGGGTGGCCTGAGCAGTGGTGTCTTATCATGATCATCACCAGTGATAGGATGATTGCCTTGTAGACTCATTTTTGGACTTTTTTGTGCTATCATGTTTGCCGATCATAAGGTGTTTTTCAACCTATGATCAAAGACGATGTATATTTTGACACACTTCTATGCTATGCTATATTACTATTATTGGTTATCTTGCAAAACATGTTATGGGATGTTTTTAAATTTACTGTTTGATTTATTGCAAATGTCTATTTAACATTCGAGAAAGCAACTGCATCTGCTAATGTATTTAAATATCTTGGAATGTGCTGATAATCGATGTAATCAAATTCTTGTTCCAAGAGACGAACTCTCAAAAATAATCGCAATAACATTGGATTTCTAATGGCATAAACTCTATTAACCTATAATACAACGAGTTCTGAATCTAACCTAACAATAAAACTTTGAATTCCAAATGAAATGG
The DNA here is from genome assembly GCA_000404065.3 of Pinus taeda. Lineage (NCBI taxonomy): Eukaryota > Viridiplantae > Streptophyta > Pinopsida > Pinales > Pinaceae > Pinus > Pinus taeda. The sequence goes on along the minus strand of APFE030055607.1, from coordinate 175,863 downwards.
ATTCAGATAATAACTCAATCACTGCACTGTATTTTGCAATGTTGTTTGTTGTTTGACTGAGGCTTACCCCATGCATAGATACTAACTCGTCAAAGGGCGAATAGATAACCCAAGCTGCGGAAGAGATGTTCCGTGTACTACGACAAGCGCCAACAGCAAAACCGATATATGTTTGAAGAGGCGTCGACATCTGCAATATTAAGAGTAAAATCAAGATAAGCAGGAATAATGATGAAAAACACTCTCTAAAGTAAAGCACGCATTCCTAATCTAAAAACACACCAAACTTAGAAAGAAACTAGTCTAAAAATCTCCACACTAATCTTTTAAGCATAATATTGCTTTAGATAAAACCCATTCCTAGGTTTACCTAAAAAGACATCGTCAAAATCTTCTAATTCATAGGCCCTTTTTGCCAGCTTTTGCTTAACAATATACGGACCATGCCACATGGGTACAAATTTGCCAGCCCCTAGCATATCGTTTGCTTGATCGTAAAGTAATACTAGGTCTCCTTCCGAAAAATTGTGGGGTGTAACTTTCTGATCATACTGAACTTTAATTCTTTTGGCATGAGTTTCGATAGCTAATGCAGCGTCACATCGATTCTCATCTAATTGAGCTAAGTATAATAAACGTTTTTCCTCTTCGGAAGTGGCTGGTAATAATTGTACGACAATTTGTAATGACGGGATTTTGCATTCAATGGGTAGTACTGCCTCTAAACTGTCAACCAGTTGAAAGGGAGTAAAACCTGTTGATGTTTTGACTGAGGTTCGGTATGCCCAAAGTGTTGAAAATAACATGTTATGCCAATTCGACCTATGAATCCCAATGATTCATTGGATCATAGTGACTAGAACTTTGTTGATTGCTTCAACCAGACCATTTGCCTGTGGGTAATATGGAGTGGAACTATCGTGACACAGGCCTAGCTAATCTGTGAGTTCAGTCATCATGATGTTTTGAAAATGACTCCCATGGTTAGTGATAATCGCTTGAGGAACACCAAACCTAGTAATTATGTGATTGAAAATTAAAATCGCAGCAGTTTTGTCGTCTGTTGAAAATGTAGGCATCGCCTTGGCCCACTTGGTAAAATAATCTATCGCAAGGATGATATACGCATGCCCCCCAGCCGAGTGAGGGTTACATGTAATAAAATCGATACCCCATTTTGCGAATGGACCGACGACAATTATAGGGTGGAGAGGAGCAAGTGGAGTGCGCATCTTACGATAAAAAATTTGGCAATTGTGGCATTTCTGGACTGCAGTGATACAATCTTTGAATAAGGACGGCAAGAAATAGCCAGCGCGCAAGATCTTTTGGGTTGTAGCATACTCAGACATATGACCGCCACACACTTCAGAGTGACAGTCATTAAGAACCTTTTCAGCCTCATCATGAGTTAGACAACGTCGGAAAACAGAATCCACCCCACGACGATAAAGAGTATCTCCAATAATAGTGTAAGGTTGGGATTGGAATCGTATTTTCCTACGCTGAGATTGTGAAATGTCTGGCTGAAAAGATTAGGTTTGGAGATAAATAATGATATCTCCATACCATTGATCAACACTGCTGATAAGCAACAAGGATTCATCCGCCACATGTTCGGTATCATCACGAGGGAAGTCACACATCAATTCTGCAAAAAACCAAAGACTTCTTTGACTTGGCCTTTTCAAATTCCAAGTCAAATTCCTGCAATATGACAATCCATTTGGAATACTTGCCCCCTAGCAATTGTTTAGTCAAAATGTATTGCATAGGGTTACAGTGAGAAATGACCGTGATTTTGCGTAACAAAATGTAATGATGAAATCGTTGAACAGCATGAACTGCTGCCAAGGCCAATTTCTCCACATGTGAATATTTTAACTCAGTCGGAGTTAGAGTCCGACTAAGATAATAGATCACATGTTCACTCTCGAATTCATCCTGTTGAACTAAAACCATCCCAATGGTGGAATGGGAAGCGGCGAGGTACAAGAAGTAATCCTGGTTGTAGTTGGGAGGATGCAATAACGGCGCATGGGTCAACACGTGTTTAAGTGCATCGAAATATTTGTCAGCTATCTCATCCCAAAAGAATCGAGTGTTCTGATTCAACAACTTGGTGAAACCTTTTGTAATCTCGGCGTAGTTAGGAATGAAACGACGTAAAAAGTTTGCCTTCCCTTGCAAACTCTGGAGTAGACAAAGAGTCGAAGGAGGTGGTAATTGGACAATGGCTTCGACTTTCGAAGGATCGACACGAATGTCGGCTTTCGAAACAAAAAATCCCAGTAAACAACCCATTTCTATACAGAAAACACATTTGTGGGGATTCAGCCTAATCCGATAATGCCCACATCTCATAAAAATTGCTCGTAAATGAGTGAGATGGTCGGCTCTACGTAAAGAATGAGCAGGTAAATTATCAAGATAACGCTGCACAATGTGCTTGATGTCATGAAACGCATAAGACATAGCCCTTTGAAAAGTTGCTCCGGCGTTCTTCAATCCAAAAGGTAACTTGTAATAAGCAAATGTCCCCCATGGACAGATGAAAACCGTTTTTGGTTGATCGGCAGGTAGAATGTTAATTTGATTATAACCGAAAAAACCATCCATAAAGGAGAAAATTTCACTACCGGCACAATCATCAATAATTTGATCGATATAGGGTGTTGGATAATTATCCTTAGGACAAGCACGATTAATATCCCTATAGTCAATGCATATTCTTATTGTCCCTTGCTTTTTAGTAACCGGAACAATATTCGATAACCAATCCATTAAAGGAATTGGATAAATGAAACCTATTTTAAGTAATTTCTCAACTTCTGTTTTGATGGCAGCAGCTTTTCGTGGGTGTATCTGACACAAACGTTGCCAGACGAGTTTAGCATCCAGGTAAGTTTTGATCTCATGAACAACAATTGAAGGATCAATTCCTAGCATTTCCTCATAAAACCAGGCAAACACGTCACAGAATTCTTGAAATAAGGATTTATATGTTTTGACTTCAGTGTCCGTACAAGAAGCACCTATGTGAATGTTTTCAACAATCCCAGGTTTGACTGAAATGTCGATAGGAACCGTTCGAGAAATATTTGCTAAATTTTGTTCAAAATCAGGATGTTTCAATGGATTCTGCGGTTCTTTGACATATTCAACAGTAAAAATAGATGAAAAATCATTCTCAAAATGATCAATATCAGGTAAAAACGAAGATCGATGATGAAGATCTTCCCATGGTAACTCATCAACAGACAAAAGTTCTCGAATTTGCTCATCGGTGTAAACAGTGTCAGAAAAAGGTTGTTGAATCTGAGGTTGAGATTGAAAGTGATTCTCCATGGATCACATTCACTAGATCAAGATTGGTTGAACTTGAGTCGGAAAACGACTGTACAGCCTGATAAGCAACTTCAAAGGGACTCAAAGGCATGGCATCACCAAAAGAGTCCATCTCGGAATCGGATGGAACGAACCAAATATCGTCAAGAACAATGGATTCTGACGAAATCATATGAATAGTCGCGAAAGGAGATGATACATTGGGAGGAGGAAATGAAAAAGTTCTGAGTAGACCAGAATCTTTAACTAATCCTACCCCAACATCCTTATAAGGGATAGCGGTTTTACCAACATGTTGAATACTCTCAGTAGAGGATGGGTCGGATGAAAAGTAAGTTAACTGATCTATTGTAACGATCTTTCCATTATGTGGAAACTTAATAAGCTGAAAGACCGATGAAACAACAACAATCATGGCGTAAGACTAGCTACGACCCAAAAGAAGGTTGTAATCCAGAGGGGCATCAACCACCTCCACATCTAGATTTACAGTTTTTCCTTCAACCCCTATAGGTAAGTCCTGCAAAATGCCATAAGGATGAAACCCTCAGCCATCAAAAGCCTTCAGAATCGTCGGGGATTGATTAAGCGTAGGAGAACCAAGGGCTTTCCAACATTGTATCGACATAATACACGTTGAAGCTCCCTCATCAATCACAGTCCTAAAGCAAGCTCTGTTTTTTACTAACACTGGAATCTGGAAAGCCATTTGATGAGGTAAACGAGGTGTATTATTTTCTAAATCGAAGACTATGAGGTTTGAGTCCTGAAGATCAACAGCTCCTATTGCCGACAATAGCAATTTACGCTGTGCTGGACAAGATTGCAACACCTCCAAAGCCCACATTGCTGAAGGTGAAACAACTAAATCTTCAACAATGTTATAGTTCTGAGCAGCTCCCGCATGTGGATTGAACACTGACTTTCGAAGTATACCCTTAGCAGGCAATTTGATTACCAAGTCGGGATTAGGTTTCTCGATCTGTAGCAGATCGGAACCAGACAGAGCTGAGGTTGATGGGTTGGTTGGAAGATTCCGCTTCCTTTCCACCAATAGGACTCTTACTTCCATAATCTTGCGATCGTGTCGCAATCCTAACATGGGACATCATCATTATGGGTTCCTCCGAGGCATTTGAGGAAGAACCTATCATCTTACTGTCTTGACTCGGAAAAAGATCCTTCAAAATAACAGGCGTTTGAGAACCTTTGACGATTTTCGCAACCCCAGCACGATGTGGACAATCTCTTGTAAAATGCTCCTCATCACAGATGAGACAAGGATAGCGAAGTTTATGTTTCTCATCAGTAGATTCAGGTTTTTCAGATTTCTCTTTCGAGTTTTGCATATTTTTCTTCTTGCCTTTCTTCTTACCGCCAGATTTTGATTTGGCCGTAGATGATTCTACGACATGGATATCGACAGGAATTTCAGCAGAAGAATCTCCCGTAGGGGAATCTCGTAAAGTTATAATAGGAGAATAATTCTTGGAGGATTTCTTCTTACTTTTTATTTTAACAGTACCAATCATACTGTCAGCGGCATGAGACCCTGAGGGAGGTGCAATTATTTGATTTTGCTTTGGAAGGTCGGGGATTTTCTTGTGTAAAGTACCTGACTGCATATAAACTAAGTCAAGGCACTGAGCTTCAGCAATTACTTGCTCTTCGTAACTACTCCTACCTTGGCTACATCTTCAGTTATTTTAGGTAATAACGATTTTACAAACCATTCTGCCAAAATTTGGTCCGGGATAAAAACTTTCACTAAACGACGTCGACGTCGCCCTTCATGAATATGGTCTGAAATATATGTGGACGTCAACTATTTTAATGAAGTTAATAACTTCGTTCCATTGTCATATTGGACTGGCAGCTGAAAATGAGTAAGGAAGGAAGTGGCTAACTAACTAAAATTGTAAAAAGAGCCTCGTGGCAACTCAATGTACCACTTGGCCACAAGGCCAATCAAAGTGCGTTGAAAAAGACGAAGACAAATTGAATCATCTATAATGGAATTCAATGCACACCAGAGATGGTAAGTCATCACATGATTTGACGGATCTTCTCCTGACTTCCCCTCAAATTTTGGTATATCACTGGGCAACTTATTCGGCATTGGCAGCCAAAACGGAAGATAATTAATGGGATTGTTTGTAAGGCGCGACAAGTCAGGTAAATCCAAAGTTTCTATAAACGGTAACTGACGGTTCGGATCCCAAAAACTTGGGGTCATAAGACCAGCCCTAGGAGGAGGATATCTAGGATAACTTGGAATCAGATTGGCATTTGGGATATTGTATCCTCCTGGAAAACCAGGATTAACTGGACCATACTGGGGTTGTTGAGGTTGTTGATAAGTATACCCAGGGTACGGTTGATACTGATTTTCCGGGCTCTGCACAGCAGGACCGAATTGGTACTGTCCCTGGTACGGTTGATAAGTAAATTGAGGTTGACTTTTGACAACCGTACTAGGCCTAGGTTGTCCTACAGGCACTGAAACCGAAGTTTGGATTGTAGGTCCGGACTGAGGTAAAGAGGCCTGAGGAGTTGATACAGGAACAGTAAAAACGGGAGCTGCTGCTACTCCAGAAATAGGTGGGGTGGATTGAACAAAGGTCGCAGTAGTTCCAGCAGATGTTTGGGGCGGAATTCGAGGTGAACTAGGCCCAGACTAATGAACTACCCCAGGTGTAGAAGTTTGAGTAGTAGGCTGGACAGGTTGCTGGGGTGAACCAGAAACCAAAGGCTGTCCAGATTGAGATGATAACTGCACACTGGGTTGCGAAGTCTGTTGTTCCCACACCACGTTCATTTCGGGGTATGGACCCATAACAGGTTGAGCATATTGAGGACCAAAACCAAGTTGAGTGTAAGGTTGATAATTATATGGTACATTTCCCGTTCCTTGAACAAATGATTGATCTGAAGGTGTTTGGAAACCTTGAGGTGGGTGTTGACCTTGAGGTTGGTACTGACCTTGAGGCTAGTACTGACCTTGAGGCACATATTGAAACTGAGGTTGACCATGAGGTACATATGGGTACTCGGGTTGACCTTGAGGAAAACACTGTCCTGTAGGGATGTATTGTCCTTGAGGTTGCCCCCCAGGCGATAATGGACTACCTTGAGGTTGTCCCCCAGGCGATATTTGAGTACTTTGAGGTTGCGGGTTAGGGGTAGTACCAGACATCATAAGAATCTCATTGACACTTAACGGTTTAGTTCCGCTATTACCAGAAGATACTACATATTCGATAGGTTGAAGAGATGCTCCTGAAAACATACCAGACAAAGACTGATACCCAAGAGGAACAGAAGGACCGCCATGTAAAAATGTTTTTGGCGTCTGAGAAAACAAGGATGACTGTCTCGACATATTAGGATAATAACCTCTGGATGTTGGATGGAAAGGAAATTGAGGTGGTGAAGACACAAGAACTGGATTTTCTAAAAAGTTGGTCAACGAAATATACCAAGTGTCACCTCTAATGGGACTGTAGAAAATGGATTCACGCTCCCTAAGTTCGATAGCTGGTTGATTTTCGAGGATGTTTATACCTTCGTCCGAACTTACAAGTTCTTCTATGGAAATGAGTCCAGAAGGAAGATTCTGGGTAATGATACTTTCTACCCTGGGTGAACTAGGACCACTAGAAACAGGAGAAGCAAATCCCGAAGATGGAGTAGCAGCAGGTTCAGTTTCAGGTTCAAATATTTCAGGTTCTTCAGCTAATGAACTAGTAGGAGTAATACTACTAGTAACTTCGAAAAATGAAATCGGTTCAGAAATATGTTCTGTTGCTTGAACTAGATAATCAGAATGTATGATTAATGAAGAATCTCCGGCCTCCGATGACCCAACTCTACTTTCACTAGGTGTGACAAGAGCTCGCAGCCCTTCAAGTTGACTTGGTGTAAATTCGGGAGGTTGCCCCCGAAGTCGACGGGATTGTCTCGGTAATTCAGCCACAATTAATTATTTAATTAGTTCACACGAAAACAAAGAAAATCTAAAAAAAAAAACCACCTAAAGTCTCTAAAGAACCAAACAATTTGAAGCACACACCTAATAAATCTAGGAGATCAAACCACACACAAACATTATCTTTCCAGATCGAAAACACTAGTTGGTGATGAAATCCAACGTCGCAGAATTCAATACAGAAATGGCGGTTGGAACAGTTACCCTGACAACTTGCTTAATGAAACAGATTGGCACAAGTTTCTCCACTATAACCGTCT
>APFE030055607.1:145133-165787 GCA_000404065.3 Pinus taeda | reverse complement strand
CCTTAGTTATGGAATGGATGAACCAAGGTGGAGCGGACTTGCCAGCGTAATATTCCTTCTAGAAGCATCCAAAAGTGACCCAAGATGAGTTTTTAATAATGAACTCACGCCTTTTTAAATTTTACAGGGGTTCGCACCCATCACTTAACAGACAGAGCGGTCAGGTTCGCGGGGGACATGACCATTGGGTGCGGCACCGCAGGCAATGCTAGGAGAAAGTGCGAAACCAGGATTTAAGATATTTTTAAGGTCTTTCTCCCATTTTCAAGGCTTGACATGAAAAGCTGAGGCTTAAGACTTGCAAATGAGGTATGTATGAGTGGTGATGGACTCACACAAACTGTAGAAAGTCATGGTGATAACTTTTTGTGTAACAGGTCCAAGGAGATAGGATCAAGGGTTCATGCACGGATTCAAAGAAGGAAGAAAAGGAAGGTGCTTCAATTGTAACAAGTCCGACCACTATGCTAGAGAGTGTCCTCTCAAGAAGAATTCTCCAAGAGATGATGACAACAACAACTTCAAAGGCAATGGCAATCAAAAGAACAACAAGTTCAACAATAAAGGAAAAAGGAATGCTCCCGCTGCTCGATATGGAAATGGTCGGCCTCCCAAAAGATCGAGAAATTCCAAATACGAGGAACGTAATGTTGTAGAAAAACAAAGGGAGTTTTATCTTATTTTCTCTCTATCTACTGCCTCTCCTTTGAATACTTTGGATTATTGGTTGATTGATAGTGGAGCCTCAAGGCACTTCACTGGGTACAAAGAGGCCCTCTCAAATTTGATTGAAAATAAGACTAATTTGGAGATCATACTTGGACACAATGCCACCTACCCCGTGAAAGGGATAGGTATTGTCATTGTTCACTTGAATCAAGGTCAAACCATTCATCTACAAGAAGTATTGTATGTGCCCGATTTGAAGAAGAACATGGTGTCTATTTCTAGATGGAAGATAAAGGCTTCAAGGTAGCATTCCTTGATGGAAAGGTACGTATTTGGCAAAGAAACCCTAAATATGCATTCACACTTGGATTTAGGGTTGATGGTCTCTATCAAGGTGAAGGAAGTCCTTTGGGAGGCTTGACTTGTGATACTTCTCTTCAATCTGAATTATGGCACCAGGGATTTTCCCACCTTCATTACAAAGCCTTATCTGGGGTAAGGAAGATGGTCACAGGTATGCCCGAATTCAACATGAATTATGAAGGAGTTTATCAGGGTTGTGTAGATGGGAAACTTACAAGGGGACCATTCCCTTAAAGTGAAACCCAAACTATCGATATTCTTTAATTGGTCCATTTTGACCTATCTGGTATGTTGCTCGTAACATCATTGGGAAGATACTTATACTATGCAAATTTTGTGGATGACTTCTCTCGCAAAACATGCATCTATTTATTGAAGAAGAAGGATGAAGTGTTCAAATGGTTTCATTCTTTCAAAGCCTTGGTGGAGAATCAAACATGGAAGAAGATCAAAATATTGAGGACTGACAATGGCACTGAATATGAATCAAATGAATTCAATGAGTTTTACAGAGAGGATGGCATTAAGAGGGAGATAATCATTGCATACACTCCTGAGAAAAATGGAGTTGTTGAAAGGAAGAATCGAACAATTGTGGAAGCGACTTGTGCCATGCTCCATGATTAAGGTCTATCGAAGTTCTTATGGGGAGAAGTTGCCAACATTGCCGTGTATGTTCAAAATAGGAGACCGCATCAAGCATTGGACTTCAAGACACCTAAATAATTTTTCATTGGTAAGAAACCTAATGTTTCTCATTTTAGAATATTTGGTTGTCTCTTGTATTTTCATGTGCCTAAAGAGAAAATAAACAAGTTAGAAGCATCTGGGAAGAAGGTTATATTTGTGTGCTACAATGAAAATTCAAAGGCATATAGAATCTATATGCCTGGTCAAGGAGACATGTAAATAAGCCATGATGTCACCTTCGATGAAGACACTGCCCTTGGGAAATTCAGAGATCTCCCCATTCCATGGAAGGATAATGATGATGCTACAGAAAAACAGGATGAACCTCCGAGAGATGAGCATATGCCCAATGTTGAAGGCCCGATGGATCCCATTGGTCCTCCCCCTGGTGATCTCTCTACCTCAAGGAAAAAACCTTTGTGGCTCAAAGATATTATCGGAGACGCTAAAAGACATATTGCTCTAAGAGGGACATTCCGTAAAAGTAAGAAGTTGAACAGGTATCAAGGGTACTTAGCTGCTATAAGTACTATTGTTCAAACTGAGTGATGTACATTCGAAGAAGTCATAAAGCACCAAGTCTGGAAGGATGCGATGAATGAGGAATATGAATCTATCATGAAAAATTATGTCTGAGATGTGGTGCCTAGACCTAAGGACAAGTCCGTGGTCACCTCTAAATGGCTTTACAAAATACAACATTGAGTTGACGGGAGTGCTAAAAAGTATAAGGCCAGGTTCATTGCTCGAGGCTTCTCTCAGAAGGAAGGAGTTGACTATGACGAAATATTTGCACTGGTTTCTCGATATACGACTATCTGATCTATTTGCTCTCGTTGAATCTCAAGGATGGAGCCCACATCAAATGGACGTTAAGACTGCTTTCTTGCATGGCTTGCTTAAAGAGGAAGTCCACTTGGAACAACCTCAGGGGTTCAAAGTACAAGATCGAAGGACACACGTATGTCGATTGAAGAAAGCCCTCTATGGGTTGAAGCAAGCCCCTAGGGCTTGGTACGAGAGGATTGGTAACTGTCTTATGAAACTAGGATTTACGAGAAGCACCTAGGAATAAAGCACTACATTCTAGGGCTGGAGGTTTGGCAAAAACCAGGTGAGATTTTCCTTTCTCAAGGAAAATACAATGTGAAGCTGCATGAGAGATGTGGGATGGTGGATTACAAGTCTGTTTCTACTCTGATGGAGCTCAACTTCAAGAAGCTGTGTGGAAGTGCTACTGGGCCCGAATTGGAAAACCTTTTTGAATATAAACAACTTGTGGGGGCCCTGATGTTGTTAGTAAACTCCCATCCGAACATATGCTTCCATGTAAATATGTCGAGTCAATTTATGGCCAAGCCTCATCACATACATTGGATTGTCGTTAAGAATCTCTTGAGATATCTCTGTGGCATAATCAACTATGGACTGAGATACACTACTAGGAATTTGAGGCTACATGGATATATTAATGTTGACTGGGCTAGCAGTGTGGTGGATCAAAAGAGCACATCAGGATGTTGCTTCTCATTGGGGTTTGCTTCAATTTCATGGATGAGCATGAAGCAAAAATTGGTTTCTTTAAGCACCGTCGAGGCTGAATACATTGCAACTATTATGGCCTGTTGTGAGGTTGTTTGGTTGAGGAAGCTCTTTAGTGAGCTATTTGAGCAAGTGTTGGATACCACCATGATCTTCTCCGACAAACAAAGTGGGATTTGCCTTTCAGAGAATCTCGTGTTCCACGACCACTCCAAGCACATTAATATCAGGTACCACTTTATTAAGGATATGGTACAACAGGGAGCCATAAGACTCCAACACATTAGGACTGATGAGAAGGTCGCAGACATCATCACGAAGTCCTTATGGAAGGTGAAATTCTTAGCCTTCCGAGAGAGACTTGGAATCATGGAAAGAACCTCCCATGAGGGTCTCGCTTGAGTTGGACACTGAGCTCTAGGAACTCTTGGGGACTTGGGGTTCTTCTTAGAGCTATGAGCGACCATTGGGTGAGTGGTTCACCTTCCGCTATTGGTGCATTGTGTACAGGGTGAGTGGTTCACCTTCCCCTGTGATACCCCGTGATGGTTGACATGTGTGTAGGGTGAGTGGTTCACCTTCCCCTAAGATTGACATATGCATAGGATGAGTGGTTCACCATATCCTATGGTATATGAGCAGGATGAGTGGTTCACCTTCTCCTACTAATGCCCGAGCATACATCCTAACCACGTAGTTCGAGACTCATGGGAAATACCTCTCATCTTGTCAATGAGTTGGGAAAAGTGGATAGGGACCATAACACTACAGATGGACGCATCATGTACTGTCGTACTCCCCATGTCTAGGATGCATGGTGTTCAACAACTTGATATGGGATCAAGCCTGATTGAGGTTCTACCTCTAGACTGACTTTTGTTAGTGGAGAGTGGTAAGGTCTTGTGACTCACTCACGATCGATTCTTCTTCATTATTAATATCTGTGTTTAGCAAAGTAGAGATGCGATGAGATACAAAAATGGTTCATGATGATAGGATTGCATGATGATTGATGATGATGGAAGGATTTGCAGGTGGAATTCTCCCTAGTTGAGAGGGAGTGTTAAAATTGGCAACTAGGGCCAAATTCCACCTTGGGAAAACTCATTCGATGGAGATGATAATTGCATTAAAATCCTCTTTTCGAGAGGACAAAAATTGATATAAAGATCATCTAATTTGGACAAGCATAAGTGTGTTTTTAAATTTATACCCACACATGTGCAAATTGTTTAGGTCATCCACATCATCATGTAGGCTCATGAAGCCTAATGGACATGTCATTTCACCCTCAATGACTTGTATAAATACAAGTTATATTCACCTCATTTGGCATCATCACAACTCATGATTTCTCTCTCCTCATTTGGTTGGGTCATACAAAATTGCAGGCAACTCACTTTCTCTCACACGTGCGGATTTCAGGAGGCTCTTTTGACTGTGTTGCCTTTTCTATTTTCCGCTGAAGTTTGACCAACATTGACTGAGGAGTCTTTAACCGGTTTTGACTGCAATTTTTGGAGGATTATTTCTGTTTCTCTAAGCCACATTGTCAGGCACAAAAGTTGAGAAAATCTTGGCATTTTGACCAGCGTTGATTACAACTTTGACTGCAAAAAATTACGACATAATTTCTCTCTCTTTTGACCGAATTTGACTAAACTTTGAAGGATTGTTTTGGGTTGACTTTAACCAACAAGGAAGGCTGAGTTTGACTAAGGTTGACTGAACTCAAGTAGGAAAGTTTGTCAGTTGTGTTGACCATCTTTGACTTTTTGGTTAGGGTTGAGTTTGATTGCAATTAATTGCAGATTTGAGAGGGTTGTTTTGACTTTGATTTGGCAAGTCAATTTTGAATTTTTGTACTCTCTCTTTCTCTTGAAAATTTGATATAATAATAAGAAGAATTGATCAAAGGGTTTTCCCCACATTAGGGTTTTTCCTTAGCATCCACCAAATCTGGTGTCCCCTTGTATTGGCTTGTCTTCTGCATTTTATTTTATGTTCTATCTACAGTTACTATCAATGTGATTTATGGTTAATGTGATTGCTATTGGATATTGTCATTGGGCTACTAAAGAAACATTGAAGTAATTTTGCTAAGCATAAAACATACCATTGTTAACTAAAATTAACATAAGAGAACCACATATGCATATGGACTTTGAATTGAGTCAAGATTTATGAACCTAGAATGGAGTTGTGTTGGTGACTGACATATATATGAAGTTGTTTATTATTTGATTATATTTATTAATTAATGATATTTAACGTGTATTTCTCTAAATGTGTATTTCTTTAGCCAAATATGCTTACACATGGGCAAAAGGTTGTACAAAGAGATGTGACATGAATACCATAGGGAGAGGAGGTCTAAGTTGTTTATTTCTACCTACTTTCACTCCCTTTAGTGTAATGGGTTGAAAAACATATAATATATGTTTTTTCCTAGGGGTTGAAAATTACCATAAAAGAACGCCACAAATTTAGTTACTCATGAATATTTACTGAGGGGCACACAATAAGGTATCAACCCTTATTCTTGGTGACCACTAGTCTCTCACCAAAGGTGAATAAGTTGGGTTAGTTAAGTCCCAACCATGACACCATTTCCTCCAATTCAAAAATGATATTTAAAGGGCATGTAAAGACATGACCCTTCGTCTCAATTTATGTATTGCTTTTTGTTGTAAGTTGGCCAACTTTTGTATTATTATGCAATCAAGAAACATGCAAAATACATTATGCTTATTCGTCTCTCAATGGGGAAATCAAACCAATAACATAGTAGCAAATTTTTTGTCCATTTAAACATCTTAAACTTGTTGATAAAACTAAAGAGATAATAAAGTTTGTACCAATTTGACACTTTGATAGAAAATTAACATCACCCAAGATTGCAACCATGCTAATACTATCATATATAATAAAAATGAAAAGTAAATACACCTATTTGGATGATAAATACAATAGTATCGACGACTTCATCCTCCTCTTCGGAGGTAGAAAACACCATGTCTGCTAGCTTTTTGGCCAAAATTGAGACCTTGTTGATGGGCTTTCCTATCTACTTCTAAATTTCATCTATGCATAGAGAAATCTCCTACTGGCTTTTAGAGCACTCAACTAATACTTTGTCCATGAAGGTCTTCAATGGCCAACATATGTCAACAATTAGAAATAACTAATTATATAATATATATATATATATATATACTTAATATATAACACATATATATAACTTAAATATTAACCATTAATCTATAGTAGGTGATACAAAATATGAATTGTAATTTTATATACACATTAATAACATAATGAAATACCACAAACACAAAACATAGCTCATACAAGATGCATTTTAATATAGCATTCACTTGTGTTCTAGAAATAAAACACGAGAGAATACTAAGGTTATCACCTAAAACATTTGATGCAAAAACAAAAATAAAAAGAAGGCATATTCATGATGTGTTTAGAGGTTTAACACCAAAAAATATCTTCAAAGCAAATTATGATGAAAGGTGATCCATTTTCTTGTTGCATCAAAATGCATGATAAAAATAATGACACAACACAATGATGTCAATGCAAAGTTAAACTTGATATGCAAAATGTGATGTAAAGATGACCCATTTTCCTATATCTCAAGATTTGTGATGCAAATCACATTGCAAGATGACACTAATATCATACCAAGTTTGACAATGTCTATTTCTACCTACTTGTACTCTTTTTGTGTAACGGGTTGAGAAATATATATTACATTTTTGCCTAAGAGTTGAACATTGTTGTAAGAGAAGGCCACAAATTTTGTCACTCATGAGGATTTATTGAGGGACACGCAATAAGAGTGTCAACCCTTATTTCTGGTGACCACTAGTTTCTCACTAAAGGTGAATAAGTTGGGTTAATTAAGTCCCAACCATGACACCATCTCTCGCAATTTAAGAATTATGTTTAAAGGGCACGTAAAGACGCAACCATTGTTATCAATTTATGTATTGTAATTTTTTTTTGTAGGTTGGGCAACTTTTGTATTACTATGTAATAAAGAAACAAACAAAATACATTATGCTTATTCGTTTATCATTGGGGAAACCAAACAAATAACACAATAACAAACTTTAGTCCTTTTAAACATTTTAAACTTGATAATAAAAATAAAGAGATAATAAAGTCTATACTAGTTTGACACTTTTCTAAAAAGCTAGCATTACCTAGGATTGCAACCATGTTAATACTATCATATATAATGCAAATAAAAAGTAAATACATCTATTTGGATGATGAATACAATAGTATTAAGGACTTCATCCTCCTCTTTAGAGGTAGAAAGCTCCAAGTATGCTAGCTTTTCGACCATAATTGAGACATTGTTGATTAGCTCTGCTTCTACATTTGCATAGAAGAATCTCCTGCGCACTCAACTAATACTTTGTCCATGATAATCTTCAATTGCCAATATATGTCAGCAATTAAAAATAACTAATTAATAATAATATATATATATATATATATATATATATATATATATTATATATTATATATATTATATATATATATATATATAATTAATTATATATAACAAAATGAAATACCACCAACACGAAATGTAACTCATACATAATGTAGCCCCAAGGGTTAGCTCAGTTGTCATTAAAGCACCTCTACTATTGATAGGTCATGGGTTCAATTTTCTCGACACTCTTGGGGCCAAGCTTCGTGGTTGGGCTAACATGAAGTGATAATTTCGGGTAGATCTGCCTAGTACAATTATTCCATGGACGCAACAGTGATTGATTTCCAAGGACAATGAACCATTAAAAAGAACACACACACATTTTAATGTAGCATTGATATATGTGACAAATAAAAATGCAAGAGAATACTAAGGTTATCACCTAAAACATTTGATGTAAAAGTAAACATAAAAGCAAGACATATTGATGTTGTATTTAGAGGTTTAACACCAAAAATTATCTTCAAAGAAAATTATGATGAAAGGTGATCCATTTTCTTATTGCATCAAAATGCATGATAGAAATAATGACACAACAACATGTTGTTGATGTAAATGACAATGCAAAGTTAAGCTTGATATGCAAAATGTGATGTAAAGGTGACACATTTTCACATTATCTCGAGATTTGTAATGCAAATCACATTGCAAGATGACATTAATATGATACGAAGTTTGACACTGTAAGTATGTCACCATTAAAAAGAAAAGAAAAGAAAGCAAAAGAAAAGTTATGTAGTGCCCACTCTAGTTTCCCGACCCTAATATGACATTATCTTAGATACTTTGTTCTATGAGGAACTCAGGTTGAGGATCCAGAAACGTGACTCTATTATTAGTCGATGTGATGGTTATGTATGTTATTTATTAATATTATGATTACGATATAATTAATGGTTATGTGTACTCTCTATTGATATCATGATGGCGATAGTAGTAAATGATAGACATGTTTTCTATTGATGTTATAATGATGATAGCTTTGATCTATATGTATGGTTCCATTAAGGTTATGATGATGCTAGCCATGATGGAGGTATCCCCTATGTTAGCTATTTACATTAGTTCTGGTTCACAATGAACAATGATGTGAATGACCAAGTGATGGTAATAATGCTATTATGACAATAACTAACACTGAGAAACCTGGTTACTGATTATTATTGAGTATGGCAGGAAACTATCAGAGACACTCGCACATGACGAGTTGACGACCCCTGGTTTGATGAAAATTTATATTATTTTATCTTTGAAATTCTAAGTCAACTTCGAAACCTCCTATATATGTTTATCCATATTCTGATGATATGTTAATGGTTGCAGGAATAGATTAGTTACTTGGCCGAATGACTCACATATGGGTGATGGGGTTGTACAAGTGGATGGAACTACATGGGAGGGGTGGGACAGTGTCCCTGATCTCACCCACTAGCACTCTTGCCGTGACTTGGGCTGGAAGGGTTGAAACACCTTCGCTTTGAAGATCACGATGCCATGAGGGCAGGTCCCAAAGTTGGGTCGCTCATGAGGATTTTACCGGGGGGCGTGCATCAAGACAGATTCCTTGATACCCGACACCATTAGTCTCACTATAGCAGGCAACATAAGAGATGATAGCGGTCTATGACATTGCACCTATACTTTCCCCTCGTAGTCACTGAATGCTTGAAGGGTAAGTGGCGTGGCACCCTTGGAACTTCAAGGGAATTTCTTGAAGGGCACAACTAACTTGGCACCCTTGGCATCACAAATAAAATGTTAGGCGTGGCACCCTTGGAACTTCAAGGGAATTTCTTGAAGGGCAGGACCAACTTTTCACCCTTGGCATCACAAATAAATTGTTAACCCTTGGAGCTTCAAGGGAAGTTCTTGAAGGGCACGACCAAACTTGGCACCTTGGAATCATTAAAAATAAATAAATAAATAAATATAATCAAGAAATAAAAACTAGGTAAATTTACATCAAGGGTAAATGATGCTAGAAACCGACGTAATTAAATCAAGAATAAAACTCGGGTTAAGAGGATCATAGGAAGAAATAAAATATTTTTATCTTAAAAACTCTGCCCTCCCCATGTTGGAAAATATTAGGTAGATTATGTAGTTTAATTAGGTAAAAGGGGAAAGAGGGACATAATTGTAAGGATAAAGATTAATCCTAAACTAATTAAACCTAATTAAGAGAAGAGGAAGGTGAATTAAAATAAGAATAATAAATTAAATTTAGAGAAATGTAGAGAACCTCCATGTGGCAACAACCAACATAAGGATATCCATCTAAGAGATAACTTGAGTTAAATTAGGGGGTAGATAGGGGATCAAATCTTGACTCATTAATTGACTTTAGTAATGAACACAAATTAAGGAATAAAAATGGGGATAAAGAGGCAACTAAGAGAAGAAATAGGAATCTTGTTGAGGTGAGGAGAATATTAGTTTTAAATTAAAATTTAAGTAAATAATTTTGGAAGACCCTTGATGAGAGAGTGACACATGGGTGGGTGAATAATCAAGCTATTGATTTATAAAAAAATAATTAATTATGCATGACATGCCAAGTGTCACCTATGAGGACTCCTATAAAAAAAGAGGCAAGCCATAGAAGAAAGGGGACTTTTGGGGAAAACCCTATGACTGGATGGATGAGACTATGTCAGAGCAGTGATTACGAAACTATAGTGAGTTTGGTGAGGTAGAGGATTTTAGAGAGGAGACTCTCGAGCCAAGGAGTGCTCTCCTCTACCAGTTATTGCATTCCTCCATTGTATAACCCCATTGCAGCTTGGGGGTCCACGGGGAAGAAGAGTACCCAAGGAGTAGGCTGGGAGGTTAACCGGTGTGTCATTGCATTCGGATCAAGTACGTCGTCATTCACTCTCGGAGGTGACTGGCAACAAGGGAATACTAGTAACAACAAAGCAAACGAAGGCTCGTCTTCTGGTGAACAGTACATATGTGTTGCAATATTATTTTGTATGATTGCTTTATGGTCTTAGTTAAATGTATGATATGTTTCCTGAAACAAATTTCAGGAATGCGTTAGACAGTGTTGAATAAATTTGAATTCCCAATGTGTTTCTCTTTTGGTTGTATTTTGCTGTGATTTATTTATAAAAAAAAATAAACATTAAAATAATATATATATATATATATAATATATATATATATATATATATATATATATATATATAGTATGGATGTTGGTTCTTACACTTGGTATCAGAGCCATGTTGAACCCTTGAGGCCTATGGGACCATGCATGCATGGCCAATTTTGTTAAATAATTTGATGAAAATCTCTAACTAATTTATCTCAAGGAATATCCATGACAGATGTCCTTGAGGAATTGTACAATTGTCAAATCATACATAAAACAATGAGTTTTAGCGTAACGTGGTAATGGTAAAGAAAAAAAAGAGTCCTATAGGCACAACTCATAAATCTACGAGGGTATATACATACACCAATGTATTTTGTGGGCAAACTGGGGTATTCTCGTGTAAATATCCAAGCCCCACCAGTACTCTTATCCTGAGCTATTCCTCCAGTTGCATTCATTTCACTGTTATAGCCAAATTTTTTGTTTATGCTCAAGCATCAGAACTGATCTGGGTTCTTCCACTGACCGAAGAAGCCTCGGCCCTTGATTTCCTACATCTCTCAGCAAAAGAAATGGTAGCCAAAGGAAATACCCTGCTGGACTACGAATGCCAGCCTTGATCAATAAGTTAAATATTCGTTCAAGAAATCAATCAGGTGCCCTTTTGTAGTTTGTTGTGTTTGCCTCTCATCATTCATATAGGTCTTATTGTTCTCACTTCTAGGTTTATCCCAAAATCCAATATCAAAAATTCTGATGCAATTCCGAAGTTATCCACCTAGTTTTAGAATGCTAATGGAACCTTGAAGTCCTCATGCTTAGACCAAATGGCATCATTGCCATCTCTGCTAAATGCAGAACAGAAGACTGAAGATTCAATTTTCATTTTCACCAAACTTCTAAAACCCAATACATGAGGGTCTATATTAACCACGGGTTGGGACAGGGAAAGCCAGTCAACTCTTTCTTGACATGATAAATTTGTAGCTTTCAACGAAGATGTATCGGGGCTGAAAAGTTGAATAGGGGCTTTTGAAGAATTAAATTCTGAAACTAGCACAACACCTAGAGGTTTGGTATCAGACAACCTTGAATGAATTGAACTACTGAATGTAGGGCCATTCTGGGAAATTTTATCCAAATTAGAGTCAGTGTGCTTGAGCCCATATTGTCTTCTTGACAAGAGTTTCTTCCACTATTCAGTGCATCCATTGTATGATACCTTTTAGGCAAGTAACTTTTATGGAGTTGCTTCACTTGCTCTTCATTTAGAGAACCTCGCATACAGTACTCAAAATTTGGTGGGGTGCTTCCATCACTCGTGTAAAGCCCTGGTGAATGCCAAGAGGCCAGTACTAATTCTTCAGGCTTTGACCTGAAATGCTCAACATTTTTGCACCAACCACGTCCTACTTTGAGTCGGGAAATATCACGAGCAGATTCACCAGTGTTCTTGAAAATGAGATAATCATGAACATTTGTAAAACCAACACTCCTAGCTAGATGTGTTATATTCCTTGTGGCTTCAAGACCTTGTTCTTTACGACAAGTTCTACAGATGCACTAGTTTGTGCAACTAGGTCCACACCCGTTCCTACACTTGGGACAAACCCAAGCATTATGTTCCTGCATTTCCAACCTAATGTCCACGTCTTCTAAAGTCAGTTTGCATATCGATTACATTGAAGAAAACGGTTGAAAACCTTTGCAAGCTAAACAAACCTCGACATGAAGAACGATGCTCAATTAGATATTGTTTCCTTCATTATATTTGAAGATCAAATTGACAAACTTACTTTTATGGCTTCTGTCAACACATTCCCTTGGAGAAATTCAGGAGAGAACTCACACATGATAAAAGATATTCACACAGACAAATGATTTCTGAGATAAAATAGCACGAAATAGCCATTTAGTGGCTGACATTATTCTTGACCTACAAGACTCTTTATTCTCCTGTCCTTCCTGCCCTTATTATACAATACATATGAGAAATTTCCTTCGAGTGGATCTCTTCAGAGTTTATTGGGTTATTTTTAAAAGAAGCATTTACGATCTCATTTTGGGAAAATCACTTTTTATAACCCTTGTAAGAAATAGTGGGATTTTGTTGTTTAAGAAAGTAACTGCTCAATATTGAGAAAGTGATAGGGAAGCTGGGTTTGTCTCCAAGATTCAGTTTACTCGATCAATCATTTTGTGCTCTTGTTTTTTAACTTCTATTTGTTTTATGTACTTATCTCCGGGCATCTGTGAATGAGCCCTTTTATGAATTTATTCGAGGCTGACAGAGCCATACAATAAAACTTGTGATGAGAATCACAAGTGGTAAAATTTTTGCAAACGATGCAGTTTTGTCCATGCTGTTTGTTTACCTCAAGATATGTCGTTCCTATGCATTTTTTTTATTTATAAATTGAATCAATATTACTTGTGAAACTCAGTCAACTTTATAATCCAAGGCTCTATGCCTGCCATGGTTTCATCCTGGGTCGTTTGCAAGGCGATGCCCTATCTCAATCACTAAACCAGCCCAATGGAATTGGTTCGTGCTTTTCAAAAATTAACATCACGGATTGGTCACCATGAACAGGAAATGTTATTCCACTCAGCCTTGTAGTTGATCTAGATGGAAGTTAATTGAGATAAAATCCCCATCCTCTTGTAGACAGGTAACAAATAAACACATTTTGGGTAGATATAATAATTTCTGCGTTGTCAAATTGCAACCCAGAGATGCGGGTTTGTGTTACTAGTATTACTAAGATATTTAAATCAGTGTACTATCAATTTGATTAATGGTGAAGAAATCATATTAGGGTCTCGGTGTGTCCATGAGCCAAAGCTTTTAACCAAAAGATCAAAGGAGTGTGGAATTGATGTTAATACAATCTCAACATATATAGATTCCTTCAGGTCGTTTAATTTCTGATGAGCTTAGAAGATTTTTATTCCTAATTTTGTAGAATTGAGGCTTCTGTGATCCATCATAATTGTAAAAAGAGCTTCTGCGTAAATCACATCAAAGAGATCATTGTCGACGCGTTTCGAACCAACCAGTGTGGTTCATCGTCACTAGTTGGTTCGAAACGCGTCGACAATGATCTCTTTGATGTGATTTACGCAGAAGCTCTTTTTACAATCCTAATTTTGTTTTAAAACATATTGAGCTAATGCTCTCAAGTTTGTGAGAGACAAATTAGCTCCATTGCTTCTACACTCCAGCAAATAAAAAAAAATAAATGTGTATGTATCGTGCAATTGAAAATTGTGTTTTGTATCCTGAAAAGTTGGTTCCATTCCCTTTTGTACCCACGCAAATCACCAACTCTGTTACACATAATGTTCTCTACGCGGATCTGGAACAATACACACAAAGCTCCATGCTATGGTGGCCCTCACACTCTAGCATTGCAGATCATAATTAATTTTGGCTTAAGGTTTCATCTCGTGGAAGGATAATGACTAGAATTCCAGAATTGCCATCACCAATTACCAACCACAAGACCAAATCTGCAATATGCGCAATCACTCAATCTTTCTGTCTTGCATATCTCTATGGCGTGCACATATCATAACATGCTGATTGTTGAAAGAGACCTTAACCACTATATCATGTTGGAGAAAAAGATAGGACTTGAATTTTGGCAAATCACAACTTTGTAAATCTCACTTAAATCTTGCAGAGGATGCCTTGTTTTGTGGGATTTACAAAATTTATAAGATAGATATTAGAGAAGATTAAATTGGCAAATTTGATTTCCTTACCAATTTAACTTCCTAATGAATAATGCAACTGGAATCTTCCAATTGATTATAGATGACAAATTTGTCATCAAGAAATAATGGTGTACCAGCAATATCAGAGGCCATTAATAATGTTAGTCCAACTATGTATATCTTTTCAACCATTAAAGGGAGATAAGAGAGATTCCGAGAGGTTGAGGGAAGGCCAAAACCAACTCATTACTACATATGGCCAAAAAGTGATATTTCACCTAGTCGATGGAGGCAACAAAACTTCACATATATGCACTCTAAATGCTTTCTTGTATCAATTAATACTTAATGCTAGCCTGGACAAGAAAGCTGATAATAGAATATATTTTTCTCGTATCACCTATCTTAGATACTTTCCTTTGAAGAGGCCTTCATATAGAAGTTCCATGCTAACATTGCAACACCTATTGTTGGTTCCAGCTTGGGCCGAATTGGAAGCACACCTGGAAAGTCTTTGGAAATGCAACTAATTACTTCTTCATCTATGTCTCATCCCTCATTGGTCTCAAGGACACCACCAACCATAACAAGTAGAAAAGACTCCAATCCATCTTTTCCACTCAAACCCAGTCTCTGGACAACAACTTTTACACTGGCAGCAAGCTCTTGTACATTAATGAGAAAAATATTCTATGCCACTTTATCACCTGGTCTTGCACAAGCCTTTATGTTAAATTGGCAACTAGGGCCAAACTCCATGTGGATAAGTTTATTTATGACAACTGATATTTTTATTGGATCCCTCTCATTGAGAGGTGTAGGATTGATCTAAAGATCATCCGGTTCCGATAAGTATTTATGGAGATATGAATTTATTTATGTTATGAAATTATTATCAAGCCGACCAGCAACTTGAGTAGGCGAAGAAGCCCAATAGACGTGTCTATTCATCATCTACGTTTTAGTATAAATTGGTGAGGATTTGAAGTCATTTGAACACACTCTTTATGGGATCTCTTCTCCACGTCTTGGGTTTTTGGAGAAAGAGAGATACAAAAGAGTACGCTGGCCTAGTATGATGCCCTAGCTGCAGTACGATGCCCTAGCCACAGTAAATCTAACTGCAGAGAGTACGATGCCCTAGCCACAGTAAATCTAACTGCAGAGAGGATGATGCCCTAGCCACAACCAAAATAGAGAGCACTGGCCACAAATTGAAGGAGATCTGTCTACTGTCTTGGGGAGCTGCAATACGCAGTCTAAAGAAGCCCTAATCCATGGACTAAAGGAGGCCCTAACTGTTGTTGAGAGGAGCCTAATCTACAACACGAAGGAGGGCCTTATACGCAGGTCAAAAGGAGATTTAAACACAAGTCCCACCCATCTAAATGAGATCCCTAACTCGTTGTTCTAAGCCACAGTCATAAAGGGGTTCATCTACAGCTATAGGAGGCATTACATAGGTTGAGGTAATGTGAACAATACGCTGACCTTATTCATTGTCATACACTGTTCGAAATAAGATTATACATCGCTGCAAGGAGAGGCTTAATTCACTGCCTTAATATGCTATATAATGAAGCCCTAAAAAGAGCCCTAACTGCTGTCAAGAGGAAGATATAATCTCACATCTATCCACAGTTATACGCTGCTCATGGAGACATATATACGCAGGTCATGGAGACTTAATGGAGGCACATATACGCAGGTCATGGAGACTTAATGGAGGCACATATACGCTGTTCATTCACAGTCAATGGAAATATAAATAGAGACATACACACAGATATATGTAGCTGTAAATGGAGACATATACGATGATATATATAGTCACCTATTCCGCTGTAAATAGTAACACCTTATACGTAGGCAGAGGAAGGATTGTTGTAGGTAACAACATGACAAATTAGGTCTGCTGGCAGCATGATGTATGGACAACAACATGATGTAGATCATGGGTAGATCATGATGATGGAAGGGGCAACATATGCACAGACAGCATGATGACAATGAGTCACACTAGCAGGGGCAGCATAATGACGATGATGTATGGGCAGCAAATGGACGAGATGCAGAACGATGACAGGTGAAGGAGTCACCTTGAGAATCAGTTGAAGCAGAATGTCTTCAACTGATCTCATCATGATACGAAATGATCTATGCTAGATCTAGATAAGTCAAAGTATTGACTGCTGTTGTAAAATGTACTCTCTCTCTCTTTCTCTGCTAAACTTTGAAGATAAAAGAAGATTTTATCAAAGGGTTTCCCCACACATTGTGGGGTTTGTCCCTGGCTCGCGCCATATCTTGTGTCCTCTTGTCTTGGCTTGTCTTCTACGTTTTGTATTTATGTTCTATCTGCAGTTTATCGTAATGCTGATGTGATTGCTAACAGTGAAAATTTAAATAAATTGCTCAAGCATAGAACATACCTAAAATTAACACTTTACCACAGGAGCAAGTGCAGCTATGCGGGCCCAAGAAGGATCTACATAAGTCCATCCAATGACTTCATCTGGTGAGTGAATTTGGAGCTTCTGTAGAATTGTAGAAGTGAGACTTGTGGGAGGGCCCCGTCCATCATGAGCTTTTACTACTGCTCTTAAAGCTTGAGCAACAATCCCATAAAGTTAAATTGATTAATTCTTAACTAATGAGCTTTTGAAATGTGTGTAAATGATATTTCAAACATTTAGTCGAATGGATTAGGAAATTCAGGTTCTACTTCAATCAATATTGGTTTCCACATACAAGTATTTCTCAGAGATTATTTTCTTCACATATATATTTAAATTATAACTCTGTGCAATGCATTTTTGTTTTTGTTTGTCTCAATCCAAAAATGGAGAGACCAAATTGAACTATGAGTATCCAATCAATTATATTTGCAACTATACCTTCAATTTCTCTCAATTTTCAGGTAGAATTCTTTTAAAAGGGACTTACTGGAATACCACCCTTACTGAATCAAACAAATTGGTTGCATTTCAACAATCTGCGCAAGAATCGAACGTGCAACCTCTAAACATAGAAACTTCAAAGCAATATCAGCTAAATTTAAGACAAATAGAAACTTCAAAGCAATATCTAAACATGCAAATTTTATAATCCTTTAAGTAGCATATTGTTCCCCCTTTTTTTTTTCAATCCATTCTCTTTTATCTTCTTAGACATCTTCCAAACGGTTGAACAATATTTTGACCCTACATTTGCCTATTCATTGGATATACTCCACGTAAATTTTTAGGATATCAAACAGTGCACAAACATTTTGTGATGTATCTGAATAAATAAATGATAGTTACAACATGTGTAGAATAAATGTATATTTGTATATGGAACTGCTAAAGCTACAGAATCAGAGACTCTGCTCTGTTTAGGGTGGTATTGAAATATACAACTAAGAAGCCCTCATCCTTAAAATGAATTGGTTAATGCACATGTTTTATGACAGCTAAGGATGTTTAAATGTGCTCAATATATATATATATATATAATGATTAACAATCACCAGAAAATGATAATAAAATAAAACATAAGAATAAGTTTAACTAATGAAACAAGTTCCATCTCATTTCAATAAGTTGTCCTTTTTCGTCGTATAATACCAAAAACTTAATCTTGACTTCATCATACACTAATTTTCTTGGTTTAGGCTTTATGAGTGGTTGGATGTGAAACATTTTAATGCTCTAACAATAATCAAGCCATTCTTTTAAAAATTAATAACGAGTTAAAAGTGCCACATTATAAATTGACATATGGAAATTATGTTTTATGTAGTAATATCTTGGTTAAATTTAATATTTACATGAATTGTATAGAAGTTTTATATACTGATATGTATTAAGGAGAAGCCAATAATTAAATATTGATTGCAAAAGGATGTTTTTTTTTTATGGGTACATGAAAAGTTAGGTGTGTATTTTAAAATATTATTAACTTAATTTGTTTTGAAAATTTTAATAATAATTTGAATTAAATTATAGTTTTCATAAATATCATTATTGATATAAATATATATTATAATTTGGATATCATATTTTCAATAGGTTGTTATGATAATTTGATAATTTATTTAATTATTTATGCATGAGAAGGTGAAGTGGAGTGGTCATTGGTCACAAGTTGTGATCACTTAATAGTATCCTTGTGGTTTTTTTTGAAAAAGGTTGGGATCTTTCTCTGGAGATGAACTTGAGTGATAGCACGGATGTCACTATCTCTTTCTTCATAGGTGAGGTGTGGTAAGTGTTATAACCAATTTGATTCCTCTCGATAGTTTTGATTCCTTGGATGGGGAAGTATGTTTTTGATTGATTGGCATAATTTCCTTATTTAGAGTATTCTTCTTTATGCCCAATTCAATGCTCGATATATTATCAACTTCATGTTTAGATTCTTCCATTGTTAGGTCATGTGCCACATCATCTCTAACTAGTTGAGACACTAACATCATTGCTTACTAGGATATTATCTATAATTAAGTAATGTGGTGATATTTCAAAGAGTTTCTTGGTTGGATGAACTCCTAGGAACTATTCATTGAACACTACATGTTGACGCATAATCACTTGCTTTGTAATTTATCTAACTATTTATTTATTTACAACTACTAATAAGAATGTTTTAATTTTTAGCACTTTTGACATCAAAGTCCTTCATCTTTTTGCTAGCTCGTAAGCTTAAGTTCGCCATTTGAATTTCTTATTCTTACTAGTCCACCTCTTTCGACATTTTTCCGCTTATGGCCTAAATGCGACACTACAAATATCATTTTAGGGAACATACTGACAAGGGTCCAAAATGACACTTATTGAGATATTGAGGAAATATTGCAGAATTATCAGAAAGGACACCTTAGAATTTAAGACTTTTGAAAATATCAAACGTATGGACAACTCTTGGAATAATTTATACGATCTTTTCTTCTACCACAATATTATTGCAACATCTATGATAGTGAACTCTACCATATGCAATGATGATTATACAAATCACTTTTTGTTACATATTGTCCCTGATATTGTCACTTATAGGGTCATGTAAACGTAGTTTGAAATGAACGACTATAATTGGAGGCTACAGGAGTACAGTGTGTGGACGACTTTACTTGGTTGAAAGCATCATATATTAATTGTACCATGAGATGAATATTGATTGTGACTATCCTGCCCTTGCTTTGTTGTTGCTTAGTCCATAAAAACAAAACAAAAAATCGGGCTGCAATGTTCCCCAGATATAGTCCTTTAGTTATAATGGAATTCGTGGTACAGATACCTTGGGAAAAATTATAAGCTGCCCACCAGAAGGTTAGCAAGAGTTTCAGGAAGGGTTCCTAGGATTATGTGTCATCGTTTTTCCTTTACGTTCTAAGGACTTCGGGACGAAGTACATTGTTAAGAGGGGGTGTATGTAGTGCCCACTCTAGTTTCCTGACCCTAATATGACATTACCTTAGATACTTTAGTCTATGAGTAACTCAGGTTGAGGATCCAGAAATGTGACTCTATTATTAGCGAATGTAATGCTTATGTATGTTCTCTATTAATATTATGATCATGATATAATTAATGGTTATGTGTACTCTCTATTGATATCATGATGGTGATAGTAGTAAAGGATAGACATGTTTTCTGTTGATGTTATATGATGATAGCTTTGATCTATATGTATGGTTCCATTAAGGTTATGATGATGCTAGCCATGATGGAGGTATCCCCCATGTTAGCTACTTACATTAGTTCTGGTTCACAATGAACAATGATGTGAATGACCAGGTGATGGTAGTAATGCTATTATGACAATAACTAACACTCAGAAACCTGGACACTGATTATTATTGAGTATGGCAGGAAACCACCAGAGGCACTCGTACATGACGAGTTGATGACACCTGGTTTGATGAAACTTTATATTATTTTATATTTGAAATTCTAAGTCGATTTCAAAACCTGCTATATATGTTTATCTATATTCTGATGATATGTTAATGGTTGCAGGCATAGATTAGTTGCTTGGCTGAATGACTCACATATGGGTGATGGG